>VMKM01000619.1:0-279997 GCA_008360985.2 Macquaria ambigua | reverse complement strand
TTGAGTTTCTCTCTGTAAGGTGCTTGTTGTCTGTCTGTACACAGGGGAAGCTTTGACAGAGGAAATAGACATACAACTCCCTGAGAACATGATTGATGGATCTGCCCGTGCATCACTATCGGTCCTGGGTAAACTGATGAATTCATTTTTATTGAGTGTTGCTTCAACCAGACTAATTCCGGCAGGTAAACAGGCTTCCTTTCCTTGAGGCCTCATGAGGACATCAATAATAAAAAAATCATGTTTTGCTTTTATATCATTGTTGTCAAACCGTTGAGCTTTCATGTAACAGAAAACACATTTAAAGATCCCCCCCCCCGAAATGTTTTAGGACGTATAAAAATACTTGAATGGTAATTTGTGTCTAATATGGTTTTCCCACAAACAAAGGGGTTAAAATCTCATATGTAACTTACAATTACATGTACCCTTATTGAAAAATCCAGAATCTATAAATATGTTAATATTTTTCAGTGTATGTGACACTTCTTCAGATATCCACGTCACACTTGTTTACGTTGCATACTGGACCGTGATTGGCTTCCAAACGTTTGTGATGTCACAAAATCCTGTTTGTATTTTCACATGCTAAACTGAGATTGAAGGTGAGCTCGGAAAAACTTTCGCCCTCCAGCAGATGACTTTGAAAACAGCCCTCTAGTGTCAAACTCTGCACATGCATCATTCTGCACAGTGAAGCTCGAACATCCAAGAGAAGCAACAATAACACATTTTTGAGTGGAGGGGGGCTTTAAAGAGTCAAAAATGTGCATGTCCTGCGCTCAGACATGTAAAATTACTGATGTACTTATCAGGACTGAACAGAAAACAGTCTGACTTGGTGTACCGGAGAGAATTGTAATGCAAATTTGTACATTTTAATGAAATATTATCAAATTAAAATGAATTAACTGAATTAAAAAAAAGTCAAAATACAAAACATGCAACATATTAAATTTGATTCTTGCGGGATAACAAAATGTTATCAGGTGTAACAACATACACTTTCATTATCTGTCCATTTAGAAATTAAAGGTCAGGTTAGTTGCACGTTCGGTCTTAGTGAGTCAGCGTTTTTGTGCAGGTGACATTCTGGGCCGGGCCCTGAAGAACCTGGACGGGCTGCTGCAGATGCCGTATGGATGTGGTGAGCAGAACATGGCGCTCCTGGCCCCCAACATTTACATCCTCCAGTACCTGAAAAACACACAGCAGCTGACCCCAGCCATCAAGGAAAAGGCCTCCAACTTCCTGACCAGTGGTGAGTCTCTGTTCACTTTAACATTTCAGACCTTCAAATATGCCAAATCTACCATCTGTAACAGCCTGGTGCCGGTTGCACACTATATAAGCAGAAGATCTGTCGTGTGTCATTGCTTGACAGCGCTCATGATTCCAATTAGAGACTGTCATTTCCCCTTTCTCTCCCCTCATTTCCTGTTAGCTGTCCAATAAAGGCAGAAAATTCCCCAAAATGTTGTTTTTCTTTGTGTCTGTTCATTCAAACTTACATAGACGTCATAAACAAATTTAGCTCAGATCATAAACTATCAAATCTGACAAAATGTGTATCGTTAATGCCCTAACAAGCGTGTTTCTATTGTTATACAGGCTACCAGAGACAGCTGAACTACAAACATCAAGACGGTGCTTACAGCACATTTGGATCAGGACCGGGGAACACTTGGTGAGAACTGATCAATCATCCACAAAGAATAATTGTCATGTACATGGTGTGCTCAAGAAAAAAAAACCCGTTGTAGTTACAGCAGAGAGTAGATGTGTAAATGGCAAATGTGACTTCTTCACAGTAATACAGCCAATGTGCTATGTGAACACAAGCATGCACACAAGTATGTCTAATCAAAGCATGAATTAGGTTGGCTAATGACCTTAAGCATAAAGTGTTATGTTTAGGATATTGTGGTGACTATCGTGAGATCAAGTGCTTCCTGTTGACTTATTTTGTCAGTTAATGTCTAACTTTGCTTTAATATCCTCAGGCTGACTGCTTTTGTGCTGAGATCTTTTGCCAAAGCACAGACTTTCATCTACATTGACCCAACAAAGATTGAAGAGTCTAAGTCTTGGCTGGAGCACAAACAGCGAGAAAACGGCTGTTTCGAGCAGTCGGGAAAACTCTTCAACAACAGAATGAAGGTAAGCTGGAAGTCCCTGTAGAGTTTGTATAAAAAATGACTGATGATAACTGAAACTGAGACATGTTAATTTTCACTGCACCATCTGCAGCCGTTTTATTAATGGCTCAGTAGTAACTAATGCCAGCCTGGGGCCCGTTTCACGAAAATGCACCATGCGAGCAGCGTTTTGCAACATGAGATAATTCCCTCTCGCGCTCATTTTAACAGGCTTCACTCGCCATAACTGCGACTCATGCATGCGAGAGCCCTGTAGGACTCGCACGTTTATTTGCGATTTTCGAGTGTCAATCATTTGTGAAACAGGACACTGCCGCCATTTGCAATGAGCGTGTAAGCAGGGCTCAAAATCACTTTTGTGAATGGGGCCCCTGGGTGTTGGAGGTCCAGTGATGATAATGTCTGCATGATGCTTCCTCTCTACAGGGTGGTGTGTCTGATGAAGTGACTCTCAGTGCTTACATCACTGCTGCCTTCTTGGAGATGAATACGTCCGTAAATGTGAGTAGACTCCTTCCAGTACAAAAAGCTCATGCTGTTTTAACTGTGAACTGGAAAGAATTTCCTGTACAAGAGCCTCCACTGCCTCACTTGAGTAACAAACCAACGGATGACTTCAGATTTCAAATGTCATGGTAATGTTACACACAGTACCTAATGACTTAAACTACATAAATTCTGAACACATATTGTGTATTCGACTTCCCATATCAAAAATGGCTTCTGTCTCACTAGTACAGCATCACTCTGTGATTGTTTCTCAGTGCAAGGCTCCTTGGGACTTGTAATGGAATTCTCAGCTAATGTTTTAAACAGATTTTTACACACAATTATTAAACAGAATTTAACTGATGCTAATGTTTTGTGTCAGAGCAAGCATTAATCCTAACTAACGCTAACAATGCAATTCATAACCTAACAGCATAAATTAAACAGGCTACTTTTTCTTCTGAAACTGGGAGGAGTTGATCACAAAATAACCAGCCCACACTGAAACTCTCTCTGTTCGGTTGGTTAGCATTGTAGGCCTCATTTGACATTGACATGTGTTGGTAGTGGTTTCATTTGGTCTATGTTGGTAGTTGTTTTGCTACCTCTTTATCATTCAGGTCAGTGGTACTGGTAAACACTTGATTCCTGGCCGCTGTGTCCTCACTTTGTAAAGCTCACTTTGTGCTGTTGTTTAGTATTATTGCCTCCATTCATTGAAGTCCTTTGTCTAACGTTTCCCTGAATATAGGAAGCTGTTTACACAGCAGTTGAAGACAAAATGAGTCCTGAGATTATTTATTATAATGTGTTCTTTTAATCTGTTATAGGATCCTGTGGTGAAGAAGAGCCTGTCTTGCCTCAAGGAGTCCATCGGTGACCTCAGCAACACCTACACTACAGCTCTGCTGGCGTACGTCTTCACCCTGGCAGGAGACACGGAGACCCGTGCTCACCTTCTGAAGCACCTGGACACGGTTGCATTAAACCAAGGTGAGTCATCGTCCTAAAGGAAATCATTCTGGCTTCATTGCTGTGAATGTAGCTTACCTTGTGCCTGTTTGTCTGTTTGTGGGTGGCTGTCTTTAGGAGGTTTCCTCCACTGGTCTCAGACAGCAACAGAAACGTCAGCCTCTCTGTCTGTGGAGATCAGCTCCTATGTGCTGCTGGCCAAACTCAGTGGCTCTCCTACTGCTGAAGACCTGGGCGAAGCCACCCTCATCGTCAGATGGCTGACGGGCCAGCAGAACTATTATGGAGGCTTCTCCTCCACACAGGTACAGCCCAGGCAGCTGGACTTTGAGTTAAACGTACAGTCTTCTCTGCTGGGACAAATACGATGAAAAGTCATACTAGTAGAAGTTAACTGAAATGTCTGCCTGAAGCTTAACCTTTTTAGTCGCTGTCTTGTGAAAACCATGTAACTCCAAAATGTAAAAAAGTAAGACAGCCCTATTTTCATCTTTGTGCATTTTTCAGCTTATTCAATGGGCTTTTAAATGTTTTATTTAGCTCATTTATACTAATACTATTACTAAATCCTGAAGTTTATCTAAAAACTTCTAAATCACATAATTTAGACATACACGGTTTTCACAGGACAGCGACATTACCCAATACCTCAACAATTTAATTTCAGTGATTATACCACGCCAAGGACGACAGCAGTGTTATAGAAATGTATAAAAGTGATCTCCTACATATGAAACCTGCTTTATGTATAAACAGAAGTAACTGTTTACATTTGTATACATTTAAGCACATAAGGTCATTGTTGTTTGGGGTGTTGCAGGACACAGTGGTGGCTCTGCAGGCTCTGGCTCTCTACTCCACTGTGGTGTTCAGTCCAGAGGGTTCAAGCACAGTGACAGTCCAGTCTCCCAGTGGCCCGCTAATGTTTGAAGTGAGTCAGAACAACAAACTGCTCTACCAGGAGAAGCTGCTGCAGGATGTGACAGGAAAGTACAGCCTGGAGGTGAAGGGAACTGCCTGTGCTTCAATGCAGGTCAGTGGTCCCTGTTACTGCAGCTCTTTCTGTTTCTCTTTGATATAAATACACCACCACAAACACAACACCGCTAAAATAACTATGTCCTAATGTTAGCAGCCTAGTAGTAATACAGAAAGTTTAGAAGGATCATACCTCCAATTTTACAGGTCCCTGTAGTATGCGTTGCTTATTTCAGGTGGTTCCTTGCTCCAAATAAAAGGTGAAATCTGACTATTTAGATTATTATAAAAGGATTTTGTTAAAGATTGGGAGATACTGAAATGGGAGGGAAGGGGTAAGTACTATAAGGGTTAAGTACTATAACTTAAACTCCCCTTGTTCACTTTTTATGAATATTAAACCTTCCTTGTGTACCTGTGTCCCAGATTTCTCTTCACTACAACATCCCAACTCCTACTGATGTCACAACCCTCAGCGTGGAGGTCAAACCAGAGGCCAACTGCACCAGCAGCCCTCACAGACCCAAACTCACTCTGAAGCTAAAGTCCCTGTAAGTAATCAACAGCAACTGGCTCCACGTTACAGCAGAGACTGAAGACTATTGTCAGTTTTGACAAACAATCCTGTTTCCACTAACAGATACAGTGGAAAGGAGAGCAGCACAAACATGGTGATCCTGGATATGAAAATGCTCTCTGGTTTTGTCCCAGACCGTGAGTCTTTGAAGAGGGTGAGTTATGACAGTGACTTTAAGCTCAACAGAAATGTTTGTGTCAGTTGTTGATGTCATGATGGTGGTAATGATCACCCGGCTGAATATCGTCTCCTCGCAGCTCAAAGGTGCCCTGCTGGTGGATCGTGTTGAACAGAAGGAAGATCATGTCCTCGTGTACTTGAAGGAGGTGAGAGGAATTCACAGTGAGGAACCACAGAGAGGTGGCGCTCCCCAGATCTGTGACTGATGGTGTCGTCTGTTTTTCCTCCAACAGTTAGTGAAGGACATACCCATCAACCACAGCTTAGAGCTCGTACAGGAGCTCCCAGTGCAGAACCTGAAGCCAGCCGTGGTCAAGATCTATGACTACTACCAGCCAAGTAAAACCCTAAATCCATTTACAGACCACACTGACAAACTCTGCTCCTTAGTAGAGCTGCGCAACAACCTCAACACTTATCAGAATTATAATATTTGTATTATTTAATCTTTCAATTGGACCATTTTCAAACTTTTGTCTGACGTACACTGGGACAGATTCCAGCACTCCAACACCTGAGTGAATGATTGAATGAAATTTCAACTTTAAGAAGCTGCCGTTTTTCTTAGAGGGAAAAATACAGACAGCCTCATAGACAAGTTAGTCAGCATTTATATATTTTACGTCCACCTATTTAGCATTTATAGGGATATATAAACATTAAATAAATGGCTTATAACACACTATAATGCAGATATAAACTCATATATTTGTGAACAGCTATAACTCTTCCTGTGGACAGCCATAAGTGGAGTCTGCTGGATAAACAGATAATGAATGACAATATATTAAAACACAGCTTGAATAATATAAAAAATGTCATACAATATATAATATAGTAGAAGTTATAATTGTTGACAGATACTGTGCTAAAATAAGAACTTAAAATGTCCTTTATATCTGTTTATATCTACATTTACCATTTATTAAATATGTATATACTGCTTAAGTATGCTGCTGTACATAGACGGATACACATTTGTATATTTGCATATTTATTAAGATTAATTAAAATTACAAGGCACATTCATGTATCGTGAGTCATTAAGATATTGTCACTTTGCTTTATAAACAATGTACTTTTGAATATCAGATCATTGCCAATCGTCAGGCCTGTTCAATGGGAGCAATTACTGAGAATGACTAATGTAAACGCACTAAATTGCTCAAATCTTTCCAAAAATGAGAGCATGTGTGCGTCATGGTCAACTGTTAAGTGAGTTTACTATCTACAACAAGCACAGAGTATTTCAGTGTCTGACACCTGAAGGAGGTTTGACTGGTCAGTTTGTTCAGTCCTGGCTCTGATTCTTCTTTTTCCTCTCAGGTGACCAGGCTGAGACAGAATACATCTACTCTTGTGCTGCAGGTAACTTTCTGTAATATCAGACTGTACAGGAACACCATGAAACAATCCCTTTAACAACTGAGATGGCAGATCTTAAAGCTAAAACTGATGATGTACAGTAAAGTGCTGCATGTGCTAGCCTGCTCTAACAACCTACTTAAGAACTGTAAACTTTCAAAAGACCACATTATACAATAAATAAATACAAGGGAAAATAGAATAATGAATTATTAAAAATATATTTCAATTTAGTAACTAGTAACAGACAAACAATTTCAGACTAAAAGTCCTTAGAATATTCATGTTTTTTTCTTTCATTTGCAGCGTGAAGAGAGAAGCGTGGTCACCACTCAGACCTCTGGTCCTCGATGATTCTACTATAATTAAACAAGACTGTCGGTGTAAACGAGCAGAATGTGCACACGTGTATGTGCACATGGCTGACTTGTTAGCGCTCTGCTACAGTCCCTTACAGGTGTAATCTGAATGTCTCACACAACTGGTCTTTTGTTGAAGTGTTTCTTTACTGATCATTTTTGAAGTGCTGCATTACAATGATTCCTGGAAACAACAGCCATTATTCATTGTTATTGTTTACTTATAATAAATGTTTTTGTAAGGGCAAAATTTCTCTTTCCTTTCTTACTAGATGTGTTTAGTGTAATTAAATTTCTCTCTTTATGTCACCTATATATATTTAGTGTGATAACTTGTTTTCTCCTATTAATCAGTCTTAATTCTGTACACTTGGATCATTTCTGTTTTAGGTCATCTCTGTTTTAGGTACATTGGTATCTGGTTGGTTTCAGCGGGAGGACAGATTGTTTGTAATCAGGGGGAAAGACGGCTGCAGTCTGGGGAACAGTCTGCCCTGGGTTTCCAGCCTTGGGCAGGGAAACTTAGCTGGAGACAGACTATCTTTGTTAGAGGTGATTCTATACTCTCATATGTCTGTCTGTGTATTGTGAGGTATAAGTATGTGACAGCATCTTTCCTTCTTGGTCAGACGTTTCATATGCATCCTGGTGTATGATCTCTGTCCTTCAGCTGAAAAGGATTGACTCTGTGTGCTCGCCTGCACGCTCCTTTCATTTACTTCTTTTATTCTCATTTCTGATTGTTTCATTCTTTTCTTAATTAAATATGCAAGAGACAACGGTTTGTTGGATCTTCATTTTATTTGCTCACTTCTCCAAAAGGAAATGCACAATTTCCACCACAGTTTTCATTTGTTTATTAGGATTATCACGTGTATATATTTCATCAACACACCAAAATGAAGTTGTGGAAGCCGAGAACGAGTCGAGATCACGAGTTTTCTCGTTAATCTATCTCATAGTCTTCTCCTTAAATGACAAGGACTGGTCTGAATGTTACCTCTAACATGCAATTGTGTGTTACTTGGACCTTGACTGAAGTAGAGTCTGATGCCATGATCATTGATGGGTCCTCTTGTTCTGACATTTTCAGCTTAAATCAGTTGCTACAGTTGTCAAAACGCCATCTATGCATGCTGGCATGGCCCTCCTGATCTCTGATAAACATTAAACACATGAAACAACCTTTGCCTTGGCCTTGCATGCACGGTCAGTCTCGACTTCCGTAATTAACCCTCCATTCCATCCCCTCCCTGAACATTTTGTACAATATCCCTATGCTGAAATACTACATAGCCCCAGGTTTGCTGAGGACCCTCTTCAAGACGGGGCCTCGAGATCATGTAATGAAGCAGGACCCACCTTAAGGCCCTTACTGTGCTTTGTGGTTCATATTCTCAAACAGAAGTACAGGTAATAATGTAAAGAGGCAAAGTGGCTTATTCATGTCCCACTGTAACCACAGTTAGCTTAATGCTAACATTCTCACAGTAATAATGCTAGCATGGTGATGTTCAGTAGTATAATGTGGGTTGGATGTTTGTTCAAAATGTCATGGCAATCCATTCAATACTTGTGAAGATATTTCAGTAATAAAACAAAAGTGTCAGCTTCATGGTGGCTCCGAGACTGACTGAGACCATGCGTTCATTTCTCAAAAACTGGACAGTAAAATAACTCCAGATTTGACAGGGTCATAGTCAGGGTCATTCTGAACAAGACTCCATTTCAAGACAATATTTTATGAAAGTTCAAATATGAGCAAATTGTCAATATGTTAAAGGCTTCAAACAGGTTCATGTCTGACCTACAGTCTCCACCCAGATACAGCTGAAGTCAGTTTGAGGGGGAGTAATAAAAACAACCCTGGCAGAGTTTTTCCCGCCAGGTGTTCCCAGTCAACCTTCCAGTAACTTTTCATGCATACTTGACCAAGATGGCGGCGCGTGAACAACGCGCGGCTCAGCGTCTCTCCAGTTTTTGCTATTCAGTAGTTATTTACATAACTTTCTCCTGCATTTTCGCTCAATTCACTCGTGCGCACGTCAGATACGATAAGCTGACACTTTTGGACATTAATCATCGCTGCACAAACATCGTTCTGGATCATCCATTTGACTTCAACCAGCTACCCCCAGAGCTGGGAAGGTTACCGAGGCAGAGCGATCCATTCATCCCCACCGGTAGACCCCGGCGACGGCGTCGGGATCGTAAACAAAGACGGGGCAAGCGCGGAGGTCTGCGAGCTAAGCTTTGGCTAAACCCACATCGACCAGCGCTACCTAGCATCTTCCTCGCCAATGTACGGTCCCTGGCGAACAAGCTGGATGAACTTAAGATCTGGTCCCTCACGCAGTTTCATGGTCTTCACAGAAACATGGCTAAGCAACGCTGTTCCTAACAGCGTGGTGGAGTTGGATGGACGCACTTTGTTCGGGGAAGACACAGAAGCAGCAGCAACAGGTAAAAACGGGTGGTGGTGGACAAGGAGGACAATCAAGGTCCAACACCAATTCCAGCACACAGACTGGAATGTGTTTGCTGCCCAGGCCACCATGGGCTCCCAGACTAATATTGACACCTACACCAACTCTGTCCTGGACCACATTAAAAAGGTGCATGGACATTGTGACCTCAAAGAAAAAAAGAACAACCTGAGGAGGGGAATCTCCCTGGCCAAATACAAACATAAACTGAGGACTGAAGAGCACTTCAACAACTCTGACTCCCGGCGCATGTGGCAAGGCATACGGACTATCACAAACTTCAAATCTCCCAGCACAGTCCCCCCAATCAGCTCTGCCTCCCTCCCCGACGAGCTCAATACCTTCTATGCTCGCTTTGACCAGGGAAATAAGGAGGTCACCCTCAAATTGGCGCCACTACCAGATGAACAGTCCCTCACACTCTCCACCGCTGATGTTTGCTCCACCATGAGCAAGGTAAATGCACGGAAGGCAGCTGGCCCTGATGGGATACCTGGTCGTGTGTTCAGAGCCTGTGCTGAGCAGCTGGCTGGGGTCTTTACGGACATCTTCAACCTGTCCCTGGCCCAGGCAGTTGTCCCCATTAGCTTCAAGACCGCCACCATTGTGCCAGTGCCGAAGCACTCCACCGCTAAGGCCCTAAATGACTTTGGTTGTTATGAATTCTTCAAGTGAGAAATGTTCATGTATTCATGCTTTTATTTTGAAGTGAGTTTTATTTTGAGGACGGTTTATGCAGTTCCTCTTCTTTTCCTCACGTTCTTCATTCGACATGTTAGCAGTCACTGACGATGCAAGTTGTGTTTATACTGACGTGAAATAAATGTGTACATGTAACTTACCTTTCTGATAGTGGCGTCTCGCTCCTGTGTATATTTGCACTCTTTAAAATGTCTGTTTCTACTCGTTAGCATGATCGCAATTTAGCATTGTTTAGCTAACTGAGTTGTTTGTATGACTGTTAGCCTTCAGATTACTTTCTGTTGATGTGTATGCTACATGATTAGGGGATAAAAAGTACTGTTATATACTTTCAGAAACTACTCTGTACCCAGAATGCATCGCTGTAACCATACAGTTCTTCAGTAAACATCATAAACTCTGCTGACGTCTCACGTGCTTTCTGACCGAAGCTCTGCAGTGGTCAATTAGGCTAAAATCAGCATCAGAGGTCACATTCCTCAATAAAGGTCCTTGGAGCCAGATTTATTGACTGCTGCAGAATATGTCATCAGAGGAAGATACAACACCCCCCCCACACATACTGACTTACGAGAGCGACATGCAAGGCAACGCCGCACACCCAAGCACCTAGAAGACTACATCCTTGCCCACCATCATCGTGGACCTGCACTTTCCTCCCACCTCGACGATGGAGAGTATGAGGAGCAGAGCAGTGGACAAGCAGATGCAGGTTTTCGCCTTGGTACCAGCAGAGCCTCATATAGCCGCAGTCCAGGTGATCCACTGAGCACCACATCACTCAGGGAACTTATGGAATCCATATCCGGGAGTGAGAGGGAGGAAAGGGCCGAAATAGCTCAGGTCACCAACAAACTCCGCCAATATGAATATCAACAACGTCGTCGCCAAGAGCTGTTGGAGCATATTACATCATTCCTACGGGAAGAAGAGGAGAATCACAATGTGCCACGCCCCCAATTCAACCACAGTCACCACTACGTCCCCCTTCACACATCCATTCTCCAAGCCATTCCCCATCAGCAGAGAAGCAGGTGCACAAGGAGTCTCACACTGAAAGACACACACCAGCAAATGTGAGAATGAACTTGCCTCCAGACACCCGCCTCAGTCACAGCAGCGGCTAACAACTACAGCCCTGCCCTATAAGCCCACAGCTTCATATCACAGACCACAAGCAGCACCGAACTATCCTCCACCTCAATCCCCCTCAATCTATAATCTACCTCAATATGCACTTATGCCATCATCTGTAGTGCCACCTCAATCACTGCCATTTTCCCCAGTAGTGACTAACACCTCCCCAGCTGTTCAGTCACAGTTCCCAACAAGCCAGGCTACAGCCCCACACAACTTTAGTCTGCAACCACGCTCCATATATGGTGTACCCAAACCCAAAATCCCAGATTTCACTACAGATAGTGAAAAGGAGTTTGCTAACCTGAAGTTAGCCTTGGATAACCTGCTCGAGCCCTATCCTGAACTGACTGAGAAATACAAATACCATGTGCTACTCGAACACCTCAAGCTCCCAGAGGCACAGATGATTGGCCAGTCCTGCAGACACGATCCATTCCCATACACAGCAGTCATGCATGCATTACAACTTCAGTATGGTCAGCCACACCAGCTGGCACAGAGCGAAATAGCAGCTATCCTCACCACACCTGATGTGAAGTCTGGGGACGCGCGCACCTTCCAAAGCTTCGCTCTGAGTCCATCTCTTAGTATGTTGCTGTCCCTGGAAGGGCCTCAGGGAATGGAACTCAACTGCGGCTCCCACGTCGACCGCCTACTCAGTAAACTGCCTAAATATCACAGGGATGGGTTCATCGAATATCTCCAGCTGCAGGGAAAGCTCAACACCACAAGCCTCAACCCCTACAACCTACAAGATTTGAATGGTTGGCTTCAAGGTAAAGCTCAGCAACAATGCCTGTCAAACAGACTAGTACAGCGCTATCAACTTGAAAGACCTGCTAGTAATGGGAATGAGAAAATCCCATTTAAGGGCAAAGGTCAGAGCATAGCGGTGTACCATGGTGCAGAGCCCATCCAACTGACAATTCAGGCAAGCCCACGTCAGCTAGTAGCAAGAAGCCATTTAAAGTGCACTGCCTCTTCTGCGACAGCAAAGAACATTACATCAGCCGCTGCCCTAGCATTAAAGTACAATCAACAGCAGAGCTGGACAGGTGGATAACAGATGGGAAACGCTGCTGGAAGTGTGCACGTGCCCACGCACCCAAGTCTTGCAACCTCAAGAAACCTTGCGGGTAATGTGGCGACGTCCATCTCCAAGTGCTCCACAGCGTTGCTCAGTGCCGTTCCACCGACCTACAGTCAAGAACCTCAGAGAGCCGAGTATATTTGACACCCAGCATAACCTCCAGCAAAGTACTCCTGAAAGTGGTTCCCGTCCTGCTGCACAACAATTCTAATTCAATAGAAACCTTCGCCGTATTAGATGATGGAGCGCAACGAACTACGATTTTACCAACAGCTGTCCAGCAGCTCCGGCTGAATGGTGAGTCCGAGACCCACGCCCTGCGCACTGTACGGACAGATGTCACATACCTCCAAGGGTCAAAGGTTAACTTCGAGATCTCCCCCAAAGGCAACCCACGGAAGCGGTTCAAAGTGCAGGGAGCATTTACAGCAGCAGGCCTAGATCTAGTGGAGCAAACCTACCCTGTACAGATGCTTCAGAAACGACATTCCCACTTGCGAGGAATACCACTGAAGTCATTCAACAAAGTACGGCCACTAGTGTTGCTCGGCTCAGATCATGTGCACCTCATTACAACCACGGAGCCAACCCGCAGAGGATCCAATGGTGGACCCATAGCCATCCACACTCCCCTAGGATGGGCCTTGCAAGGGGCAGAGAGGTGTGTGCCAGAGCAGACATCAGTGCAACAGTGTCTTTTCACCTCATTCGCTAGCCCAGATGATCTCCTGTACCGGAATGTCGAGAGGCTATGGCAACTCGATGTCTTACCTTTCCGAAATGAGAAAATGGTTGTCCGCTCTCGTGAGGACCAGGATGCCATGGACCTCCTGGAAACGAAAACACAGCGACTGGAAGTTGAAGGAGTCCACCGCTATGCAACCCCCCTCCTGCGGAAACTAGGAGCACCCAAGCTCAACAGTTCCACACATTCAGTCATGGCTCATCTGAGGGCCACAGAGAAGTGACTCAAGAGGGAACCAGAGAAAGCGACAATCTACTCAGCTGAAATCAACAAACTCATCAACGCTGGGTACGTCAAGAAGCTTCAACCGAAGGAGGTGGAACAGTCTGCAGGAGTGTGGCAAGGAGTGGAGTTTTTCAAACTATAAATAATTAGAGCAAAGGAAATAGCTAAGGTAGCATAACTAAAGAGCCGACAACGCCACCTGGGGACTTGCACCCCGGGAAATTTTGGAAGGAGACAGTTCAACAAGAAATAAGGGCACAGGCTCGTGACTGAGGAGGCAGAGACAGTAGATCATATAAAGCAATACATTTATTTATTGATGAAACATAAACGTTATCTAAAATTGAGGCGAGCAGCAATAAAAGGAAAAGGCTAAAACTCTAGACAGTTATTTATAAAAAGCTAAAATCAGTTTCCTGTAACAAAAGAAGAAAACAAAAACCCACAACCCAATTGGTAGTACAACCAAGGATCCTAAACCAATACACAAACACGGCAAGCAACAAACCGATACAAACTAGGAAAACCAAACAAAACCCAAATCAACCAAATCAAAAGAGGGCCAAACAAGCAAAAATAAGCCCAAAACAGGTAAAAACATGCCAAAAAGGGAAAGAAAATTAAGGAAAAGCAAACAAACAGCATGGAACAACGGCACAGAACAGCAGCGAACAGCAGCAGGTGAGCCTATAAAAACAAAGGCACAGAGTTAGTGGGGGCAAAGGGCCTTAAAACCACAAATGAAAATGGGCACCCTACTCACCACCTCAAATATGGCCAACCACCATCAGGGACCAGCAAGAGCCTGACTAGAGCCAGGTGGGAGCCTTTTATACTCTGCTAGGGGGCTGGGCTAAAGGAGGAGCCTTCCCTATGCTGCGTTCAGGTGCATTTCACTACAGAAGCATAGTATCTTCCCCATCATCTTGTGTGCCACAACAACAAACCACGCCTGGTCTTCAATTGTTCATTTATGCACCAAGATGTCTCCCTGAATGAACAACTTTTACCTGGGCCTACATTGGGTCCATCGCTGGTAGGTGTTCTCATCCGATTCAGGCAGCACCAGATTGCAGTGAGCGGGGATATCCGTGCAATGTTTCATCAAATCCGCCTGCTGCCTGAAGACAGACCCCTCCTTCGGTTCGTATGGAGGGACATGCGCTGCGAAGACCCACCAGATGTGTACGAATGGCAGGTGCTACCATTCGGCACAACCAGCAGTCCATGCTGTGCTATCTTCGCTTTGCAGCAACATGCTCGTAACCACCAAGATAGCCATCCTGACGTGCTACAGTCGGTGCAGCAGAGCTTCTATGTCGACAACTGCCTCGAAAGCTTTCCCACCATATCTACAGCCAAGCAAAGAGTTGACCAGTTACGCACCCTACTAGCAGAAGGAGGATTCGGCCTCAGGCAGTGGGCCAGTAATCAACCAACGGTGGTAGCACATCTTCCCACCGATGCCAGATCTTCAGCTACAGAGCAGTGGCTGAGCCAGAGCCGTACAGACCCACTTGAACCCACCTTAGGCCTGAGGTGGAACTGCACTGCTGACACCCTTGGCTATCAATATCGGATCATTGAGCACTCTACGCTGACGATGAGGACAGCCTATCAAGTGTTAGCCAGCCAATATGACCCTCTAGGGTTCATGGTGCCATTCACATCTCGCACCAAAGTGTTACTCCAGCAGCTTTGGTCCAAACAAAGGGGCTGGGATGATCCTGACCTACCTCCTGCCCTCCGAGAAGCCTGGGAAACCTGGGAGAGAGAGCTGAAACATCTTAACAGTGTGTCCATTCCCCGCTGTTATTCGCCACTCCCTGCCAAAGGTACAGATGCAAAGTGTGACCTCCATATCTTTTGTGATGCTTCGGAGCGAGCGTACGGAGCAGTAGCTTACCTTACGGTCGATACAGGAGACACCATCCACACCTCCTTCGTGATGGCTAGGTCCAGGGTCGCTCCCAAATGGCAACAGTCCATACCCCGCCTAGAACTCTGCGCAGCATTATCCGGAGCTCAACTGTCCAAGCTCATAGAGACTGAGATGACGCTCCCCATCCGACAAACAGTGCTGTGGTCCGACTCCACCACAGTATTGGAATGGCTTCAATCAGATTCCTGCCGATATAAGGTGTTTGTCGGAACCCGTGTGTCGGAGATACAAGAACTAACTGACCGACAGGCTTGGCGATACATTGACAGTCTAAACAATCCGGCAGACGATATAACAAGGGGAAAATCACTGCTGGAGCTAGCAGGACCTGGTCGCTGGAGTCAAGGGCCCCCACTCCTTAAACAGAGTGCAGAACACTGGCCGAAGAAACCCGAGCAAACTTCAACAGTGGGCTCATCCGAATTGAAAGGTATCATCTTCTGCTGCTTCACAGCCGTGGAGCCCAACGACAACATCCTTGATGCTACCAAGTATAGCTCATGGAAGGAACTGGTGGAGGCAACGCGGCAAGCTCATGGGGCGGCGGCAACAGATCCAGCGCACAACCAGCTCATTAGTAACCGAGAGGCAGAGGTCTTGCTGCTGAGAGGATGTCAAGCACATAGCTTCTCGGGAGAAGTCGCCGCCCTTAAAGCACGGAAACCTGTGCCAAATCACAGTCATCTGCTCAGTCTTGCTCCAGAGTGGGACGCTGCGACATGTCTCATCCACGTGGGGGGAATGCCGCGTAGATTGCGGAACGCAAGCGTTGGGGAGATCCACCCAATTGTGCTTGACCCAAGGCACCCAGCTGTTAAGCTTCTCATCAAGGACATGGATGAACGTCTACTGCACCCAGGCACAGAACGGGTCTATGCTGAATTACGGAGACAGTATTGGATCTTGCGGGGACGACAGGCCATCCAACACCACCAACTCAACTGCTCCACCTGTCAGCGCTGGAGAGCTCAGCCAAAGGTGCCGCAGATGGCAGATCTGCCCCCGCAACGCCTCAGACTTCTCTGTCCAGCCTTCTATTTAACTGGCGTTGACTGTTTCGGGCCTTACCTGGTGAAGATAGGTAGGAGGACAGAGAAGAGCTGGGGTGTGATCTTCAAGTGCCTCACGACACGAGCGGTGCACATAGAGCTTCTGAACTCTATGGATGTGGATGCCTTCCTCCTTGCTCTTCGTCGTTTCATTGCCAGGCGGGGTCCACCAAAGGAAGTGCTATCAGACTGTGGTACCAACTTCCGCGGTGCTGAGCGAGAACTCAGGGAGGCTTTCGCAGCCATGGAACCACAACTGAAAGATCAACTGACAGAATACCAGACTGACTTCAAGTTCAACCCACCGAACGCTCCCCACTTCGGTGGAACATGGGAGAGAGAGGTACGTTCTATCAAGTCTGGCCTCCAAGTCGCAGTGGGCAGCCAATCCGTTTCAGAAGATGTTCTGTACACAGCTTTGGTGGAAGTAGAAGGGATCTTAAACTCGAAGCCACTGGGATACGTGTCAGCTGATGTAGCCGACCTGGATCCCATCACTCCAAACATCCTCCTGATGGTCTTACACATTTACAAGCAAATGTGGGGGGGCGGCTGTTATGAATTCTTCAAGTGAGAAATGTTCATGTATTCATGCTTTTATTTTGAAGTGAGAGTTTTATTTTGAAGACGGTTTATGCAGTTCCTCTTCTTTTCCTCACGTTCTTCATTCGACATGTTAGCAGTCACTGGCGATGTAAGTTGTGTTTATGCTGACGTGAAATGAATGTGTACATGTAACTTACCTTTTCTGATAGTGGCGTCTCGCTCCTGTGTATATTTGCACTCTTTATAATGTCCGTTTCTACTCGTTAGCATGATCGCCATTTAGCATTGTTTAGCTAACTGAGTTGTTTGTATGGCTGTTAGCCTTCAGATTACTTTCAGTTGACATGTGTATGCTACATGATTAGGGGTTAAAGTAGCGCTGATGAATACTAGATGATTGATACTGATATAAATGTATTTGTATTTACTGTGAAGTGTTTCTTTAGGACACTGTATTTAATTTACACTAGTAAGCAGTGATAACTCAATCCTTTATTTCCTGTTATATACTCTCAGAAACTACTCTGTACCCAGAATGCATCGCTGTAACCATACGGTTCTTCAGTAAACATCATAAGCTCTGCTGACGTCTCATGTGCTTTCTGACCGAAGCCCTGCAGTGGTCAATTAGGCTAAAATCAGCATCAGAGGTCACATTCCTCAATATCCGTCCTGTCGCACTCACCCCTATCATCGCCAAGTGTTTTGAGATGCTGGTTCTTTCCCATCTGAAAACCTGTCTGCCCGCCACACTGGATCCACACCAGTTTGCCTACCGCCGCAACAGGTCGACAGAGGATGCCATCTCTACGGCACTTTACTCTGCCCTGACCCACCTGGATAGCCACAACACTTATGTCAGGATGCTGTTCATTGACTTCAGTTCAGCATTCAACACTGTTACCCCCTCCAAGCTGATCTCCAAGCTCAGCCAGCTTGGCATCAGTACATCCCTCTGCAACTGGACTCTGGATTTTCTGACCAACAGACCTCAGACTGTTAAGTTGCATAACCTCTCCTCCTCCTCCATCACCCTGAACACCGGTGTGCCACAAGGTTGCGTGCTGAGCCCTCTACTGTACTCTCTGTTCACCCACGACTGCGTTCCTGTTTATAGCTCCAACTCCATAATCAAGTTCGCAGACGACACCACGGTGGTAGGCCTGATCAGAGACAACGATGAGACGGCCTACAGGGACGAGGTTCAGCACCTGGCCGGGTGGTGTGCTGATAACAATCTGGCACTGAACACCCAGAAGACCAAGGAAATCGTCGTGGACTTAAGGCGGGCTAGGAGCCATGCACACCCCCCTCTCTACATCAACGGAGCTGTAGTGGAACGTGTGTCTAGCTTCAAGTTCCTGGGAGTCCACATTTCCGATGATCTCACCTGGTCCCTCAACTCCACCACGCTGGTGAAAAAGGCGCAACAGCGCCTTTACTTCCTTCGGAGCCTTAAGAAAGCTCACCTGTGTCCTAGGATACTGGTGGACCTTTACCGCTGTACCATAGAGAGTTTGCTGACGAACTGCATCAGCATCAGCTACCCTCCATCATGGACATATACAAACAGCGCTGTCTGGGTAGGGCGAGGAATATCGTCAAGGATACCTCCCACCCTAACCATAGACTTTTCACCCTCCTCCCGTCCGGCAGACGTTACAGGAGCCTCAGCTCCCGTACCAGCAGGCACAAGAAGAGCTTCTTCCCTGAGGCTGTGTCTCTGCTGAACACTTCCCCCCCACTTTGAGCATCACTGCTCTTTACTGCACTACATAATTACTGTATATTGCACTGTATAGAACTTTCATTTTTCCATTTGCACTAGTCAGTACTCTGCTCGCACTAGCCTGTTTACACATCTATTGCTTACTACTCCACTGACCATAAACTGTATATATATATACACAAACTGTTCATAATATATATTCCCCATATAATTGACCTTATACTCACCATATAATTGACCTATACTGTACATATATTATTCATAATGTATATATTTGTTTTATTTTCCACACACTAGCCACTTCTTCCATATATATTTATTTATTTTCCTGTACATATTGTGTATCCTTGTATATGTATGTATATCACTGTACATATATTTATACCTGCACTTTCTGTAAATACTACTATATTCATGCACTTCTGGTTGGATGCTAACTGCATTTCATTGGCTCTGTACTTGTACTCTGCACAGTGACAATAAAGTTGAATCTAATACTCATCAAACAAAAGTCCAGACTATGGCCTCAGACCTGATCAAACAAATTGTTTTTTGACCTGTGACCTAAGGTTCTCTCATCGAATATACACTTATTGTCATGATCCCAAGGACTCTGGTGTGGACTTGTGTGTTTTTTGGTCTTGTTGTTTCCTGTTTTATATTGAAATTACTGTTCTTGTTTCCTTGTGTGCCCTTTATTTCCTGTCTTTGTTTTCTCTCCAGTGTTGATTGTTTTCACCTGTGTCTTGTTACTCACCTGTGTCTGTTTCCCTCGTTGTCTCCTCCCCATATATATACCGGTCCTCTCCCTTTGTTCTCTGTCGGGTCATCGATGTTCTTCATCCTCTCTCGTCTCTCTGTGTTAAGAGTTTCCCTGTGTTTCTGTAAGTTTATTTTTGTGTAAATCCTCGTTCAGCACCACTCAGCCTGCCGTTGGTCTGCGTTTGGGTCCTTTCCCCTGCTGCCTTATGGCAAACCCTAACACTTATGCACTGTCTTGTGTTTAAATATGCAGTTAATTATTACACTAAAAGAAAGAGGGAATGCTGATGGGGAGTACTGATGAGTCACTCAGGTGTTTTTAACAGCTCGTTCTATCAGCTTTGACACCACAAGAAGTAAACTATGGCTCTCCATAACTTTGTCATCATCTTCATACTGGACAAGCTTTCAGTTTTGTTGGCTTCTAGTGATGCAGATGACTGCCCCTGCCAATACTTCAGTGGGTTAAAGTATCACTCCCATTTTATTTACTGTAAATGACAAAATCAAACATCCCACGCTGGGTAAAGGGCAATGTTGCAGAACTCAACTTACTGTAACACTGATACCATTGATACCATAGAAGGAATGGGCAGAACAAAATGCTTTGAAATTGTGGAATGTCCTAGAATGAGATATAAAGTAGAACAATATAAACACCTTTTACAATATAATTAAATAGCTACTTTATGTAAAGCTTAATGTTCCAGTGTTTTTATTTGAGACTGTGTCAGATGTTACAGCTCCTGTTATTGTGTCCAACCACCTGCAGTAGCGAATGAACTGGTGAATGCATTAGTACTGTACAGAATGGGTTGGAAAAACATAGAATCCATATTTATCTTATCTGAAATCATTTTGATTCTAATGTTAGTTTTTTTTTAATACCCTGGTTCTGTCACTTTCACATTTTCCTTTTTATAGTTGGAATGACAAACCTTTTTTTTTTTTTTTTAAACTTTGAACATCACCTGATTAAACAGTTTTTAAAAAGTGGCTTTTAATTGCAGTAAGCCTTATATGCTTCATTAAACAACTTGAAGGTGTCGGAGGCTATTCAACAGATGCTGACTCTGAGGCTCATGTCAGTCAGTCATGGGTCGTCCTGGGATTCAGATGTGGACATGGACACTGTGTGTCTTCGTGAGCTGGATGTGTGTGGGTCAAGCAGTGGCAGGACCGTAAGTTTACCTGTGCTGTCTAAAAAAGTATAATAGATTACACGCATATTGGATAATGTTTTTCTTCTGCATAATCTGGGTTGGAGTTTCTTCCATTTGAGATCCAGCGAGGTATCTACTGTAAGTGTGTATGTGTCTGTGGCTGTAGGCAGTACATGGTAGCCATTCCTGCAGTTCTTGAAGCTGGAGCTGAGACCAAAGTCTGTGCAAGTCTCCTGCAGCCCAACGAGACTCTGGTCGTGACCGTGACCTTGATGTCCCAAGAGCAGAATATAACCCTCCTCCAGGAGACGTCCGACACAGAGTTTCATACCTGCACTCAATTTAAGGTCAGCTCTCGAGATGGGCTTTCAGTCGTTTCAGTCATTCTTTGAAAATGTGTTATTTAAAATACAACATTCCTTATGTTGGAGAACCTTAATGGGGTTTCATAACACATACAGTAAGACACAAAAACACACAATATATTTAAAGTCACAATGGTGTAAAATTTGTAAATTGACAAATGCTTTTGTAATACAGCATACATTTGTGATTTAAACAGATCAAGTAAAAATAGTGACAATATTTTTTCAGTAAGAGTTAATGGCTCTCTTGATGTCTATAAAATCTTTCTGTCACAGGCTCCTTTAGTGCAGAATGAAGTGGTGCAGAAGTTGGAGGTGGAGGTACGAGGTGACAATTTTTACTCAAAAGAAGTCAGGAAAGTCATGATCAAAGCCTATCAACCAATGACATTCGTCCAAACAGATAAACCAATCTACCTCCCTGGACAAACGGGTAACCTTGAACTGATTATCTATGATGTTGTACACAATATGGTCCTATACATAGACAGGTTTTCCTGGGGGGGGTAGAAAACTCATTGCTACAATGTCATTATCTTATATATGGACATTTTCAGGATTTAAAAATAAAGCAACGCGCTGGAAACCAGTCAAATAACTTTTTTTTAGAGGTGAATTTGTATGCAGCACTCATTCTTGCTTTTCTAAAACTATTTTACTAAACACCACATGTCGATATTCATCTGTCGGCTATGGCTAACCAACATAACGCATCCAGTTCCCAGAACATCAACAGACGGTATGGGTTAAAAGCCCAGAAACAACACGATAGCATGGGGGAAAATAACATTAGCATATATGGAAAAAGTAGCGTTAGCATAACATTAAATCCAGGGCTGTGACCGGATTGCTAGATGCTAATTTTGTTAGAGAATGCTAGACAGACAACGGGGGGAGTACTGTAAAAGCCAATGGTAAATGATCTATTGTGGTGACCTTATGTAACTTCTGATAGTGATTTAATGTCATTTCTGAGTTGACAGATGTAAGTTTCAGTCGTCTGTCAGGATGTCTGGTGTAGATTAGCTGTAAAAGCTTCATATAATCTCTTTGCATTTCTCTTAGTGCATTTCAGAGTCATCACACTGGACACCAAGTTCAGACCTGCCAGTCGGTTGGTGAGTGTTTGAACCCTTTGTTTTAGCTCTCATTTAGAGATGTCCCGAACTCATCCTAAAGATCAGTACTGATCTACTCACGTCAAATTCAGGAGTCATTCTCCCAGTTAATCATTCATTTATATCACATCAATAATTATCAAGAATTCCAACTTTGGATCAAATAGCTCATGAAAAATAAGCCGATGTCATGGCCCTCGTATCAACGAAGCGCTAGAGGCCCTACGAGGGATGAGGTTTCACAGGGGAACCGGCTCCTTCTGCTGCCTGTCGAAGTTGTGGGTTTGGTGGGAGGGGCTTAGCGGAGTGATACGAGGCAGCAGAGAGAGAGGCGGAAGGTTTTGCATAGGTTGCACAGATTCTGCCTACCCCAGCTTTAAGCTAAGTAAGTATCGTATCGGACTCGGCAGATACCCAATATTAAAGGACTTGGATCTGGATTGGGCCAAAAAAAAGCTTGATCAGAACATCCCTGATTTCATTTTTAAACCAGTATTGGCCATACTGTTTGACAATGGCGCAGGTTTTAATTTGTAACCCGGTGAGCCGGAATATATACAACAGCTAGCAGAGTTAAAATGAACAGAAGTCACGACATGATTTGACCGACATGGGTCTGCTCTTTAACCATGTCTCTAATCTATCTCTGGGTCAATAGTACAACCAGGGCCCCTTTAGGTAAACTTGCCAGTGCTGATTTTTAAACGTTTTTGCTGACGCTCTAATAAATCTATTGAACTTAAACTCTAGTTTCTGATTTTGCAACATTTTCTAGCAGAAAATACATGTTGATAAAAAAATAAAAATAGAGTTGTGTATGTTTTTCCCCCAAAAAACCTATTAATCAGAATGACAGATACTCTGTGGAATTGACTGCTCGTCATCGCTGATTTCTTATTGATTGAATAGAGGAAAATGTCTAACCCAGACTCATTAGGACACTGTGTGATGAGAACAATATAAACCAACTTGTCCTTAAACAAATCCCTTTCTTTTTTGCAGTACAATATCATCGAAATTGAGGTAAGACGATATCCACACACCATTTTTTTTCTTATGTAAATTCAGCATGTTGACCTCCTAGACACATCAAGAGCTTTCTATGAGGTCAACAGTTTAGTGTATAGCCATATAGACATTTTTATATCAATTCTGATATCAATATTTCACAGCTCAAAATTCATTACTATTTAAATACATTATTTTTACATAAACAAAGTCTTGGCAAGGACTCTTAAAGAGTTAATATACAGTGTGTACTGTGGCAGGATATTTTACACTGAACAACTATAACAAGGCATTTATGACGGTAAGTATAAGAATGTTACATTTTGAGCATGAAAAAATCCCTGAAAATGAATCTGTTTTATAATAATCTGTTATATAATAACAATACATACCAGAAAAACAACATAGAAGGTAACCTTAAAAACAAAAACTCTTAACTCAGAAATCGTGTTTTAATGGTGGCATTTTTCTTTCTTCTTAAATCAAGTTAATGTAGTTTGACAAAAATATTCTAAACTCAAGCTCCACTTACTAGCATTTTCTGGTTATTCTAACAGCCTCAGGTCTTCATCAGCAGATGGAGTTTGCTCAGTTGTTTTCTTTCTTTTTTTTTTGCACTCCAAGACTGTGATATGACTAGCTAATGAAAGCTAGTAAGTGGCCCTTTAGTTAGGTTGTGTTTGTCAAACTAAATTAAACCTGATTTTAAAAGGATATGGAACAAATACCAATATATCTGTAACTGGACACTAATATTAGCCTGCCAATACACTGGTCAGGATTAGTTTGAGAGTAGTTTCAAATAATATGTTGTCAGCTTCAAGCTTTCTTAAAAGTGCACAATGAACATGATGATTTTCACACTGTACAATTTTACACTAGGAGGAGGAGAAAAAGCAGCAGCAGCATGGTTAGCACTGTGTTTCTGTGTGGCGTGTACATTTTCTCCCTGTATTCACATTATTACTCTATTTTGTCATAAACACGTTCTTCCCATTTGCCTTATTGAACAGGATGCTAACAACAACAGGATTGGACAGTGGCTGAATGAAACGTCGAATGGTAAAATACTGCAGCTTTCTTACTCCCTGAACTCTGAGGCCCGTGAAGGAACCTACCAAGTCATTGTGTCGATGGGTGAAGAAAAACTATTTCACACCTTCAAGGTGGAGAAATATGGTGAGTTATGGTACTTTTTAGATAGATAGATAGACACACACACCTCCATTTCAATGCAAGCAAGAATGCTAACAATCATATTTTGTCCCCAGTTTTGCCTAAATTTGACGTAAAAATAAATGCACCTGAAGGGGCAGGTATTGAGGAGGAAGAAATCAAAGCTGAAGTGTGTGCAACGTAAGTAAAATCCCTTTCACAAATAATCTAAAATCGGTCCAGTTTGGTGAATGAATGACTCCTTTAAAACAACACAATGCTTTTTTTCTTTCTATGTCCATCTAATCAGGTATACATACGGACAGCCTGTGCCAGGCAGTGTTGAAGTTGAGGCGTGCCGACCTCTTGATGACTATATTTATAGTATCCTTGTAGGCTCCCCTGATCCAGGAGTAATCTCTGAAATAACTGCCCCATGCTACAAGGAGACAAAGCAGGTACAGTTTCTATAGCGACAGTGTCGTCTTTCTGCTGAAACAAGGTGCATCTAAAGGTAGACCTTCTATCTATCTATCTATCTATCTATCTATCTATCTATCTATATATATATATATAGATAGATATATATTTTAACGTGAACGTAATAAGGGTATGAAATTGGGGGGGGGGGTTAGAATGCCCTTCCATTCACTATTTAATTTTATTTAATCTTATTTTATTGTACTTTCTAGACGGACAAGAAAGGCTGTGCCGCTTTTACCTTCAAGATGTCAACTTTCACAAAACTTGACCAAAAGGTGCTGCAAGATGTACTCATCCTCAGGGCCAAAGTGGAAGAGGAGGGGACAGGCAAGTCCTATCATATTTTATATTTTAAAAAGAGAGTTAGTGTAACAAGAAAATTACAATGTCATGTATTTAAACTATACAGCATACACATTGTTGTTGAAAAGCACTATATAAGCAAAGTCCATTTACCATTGTTGTAACATGGAGGCTTGTTGTACAGGTGTTTCACACCCACAAGAGAAGAGAATACCAATTTCATATATTGTTGGAAAGCTGTCCTTCATTGACACACCCAAGATTTATAACCGAGGATCAGACGTGGAGGGAAAAGTAAGTGCATGTGCTCTTCACTTCTTCAGTGTGATTCTATGCACAGCACAAATGAAGTCATGTGGATTCTCAGTGATACAACTTTGTGTTTCTAACAGGTTAAAGCAGTTTACTACAATAATACACCCATTCCTGACATGCTGGTGTACCTCTTTGAGGGTGAAAGGTGGTCCGCACGTCTGCTCCACAACCTCACAACTGACAGCAATGGTGTCGCCACTTTCTCAGTAAACACGACTAACTATAACGGAGACATCCGCCTCCAAGTAAGTAAGAGGTAGCACTAAAACTACAACCTGTAAGCCAACATTTGTCAGTCACATTACGTCTGACAAAGATGATAACGCAGCCCAAAAGCTGAAACCTAACCTCTCAATATGCTGGCCATATTGGAGCTGTTTACTATTTTTATACCTGGACATTTGCTTTGGTTGTAAGAACTGAACTCACTTTCCTAAAAGTTCTTCTACCTCAACCACCGTGAGCTCATGTATGGTGTTTCTCTTCTGCACTCTAGGTTAGCAACATACCAACACTGTCCTACATTGGTTATAGAATGGCATACTACGATGCTGCAGATCACACACTGTCGTTGGTCCAACTTTCTTCTCCTGATGCTAAAACAGTCAGCTCCCTGGAAGTGAAGAAGGAGAACAAGGATAAACTACTTCTCTGTGACAGTGAAGAGGACATCTCCATCAAATACACTGTAGTTGGAGAGGCCCAGGGCTCCATGGATGTGATGTATCTGGTGAGTGGTGGGTGAAGTGTTTCTCAGCTTGTTTCCAGTTCTCTTCCAGAGACATGGACATAGGGAAGATGCTTTTAAAAGGACCTTTATATCAGATTAATGACATCGCACTTATGCCATTGATCAACTTAGCTAGTGAGACTGGAGACACCAAAACCATCCATGTTACCCAGGAGATTTTGTGTTTTTGTGCTACATGGTAACATTTTAGCATGGACTGTGTTGAGTAATAGTAATATATGAGACCACAACCAAACACTGGTTGGCCTGCAAACATAAAGCTGCTCCCACTTGATTTTGAGACAAATCAAGCAACAGCTGTTTAGTAGCTGAGTTGTCTTTATTTGTATATTCGTGAATTCAAAATGAACTACTATTGCATCAATGAGGCCAGGGGCCTGTCTCGCTAATTTTGCCAACTGACATTAGGGTTAACCCTGGTTAATTGTTTACAGTGAAAGCAGTGTATTGGAAACACTGGAAAACACCGCCTCTATGGCAGGGAAATAGCTAGGAATAAGAAGTAGAGTTCTTCCTTGTCTAATCCTGGTGCCTACATTAGCCACAACGCTACTCGACCAGCGACGGTGTGGTCGGAGATTCAGGTGTGTTGTGCTAGTAGCGGCTAATGTAGCCTCGAGCTGCTAGCCTCAATCGGAGATGAGGAGCGGGCTACAGAGGTCTGGTAAGCTCACTTCTTTCTAACTCCACTCCCCCAGATGTTTCTTTATTTTCAAACTTGTAGTCTTCAGCCCCAACCAACGCTGCCTCAAGTGATTTGAGGCAGTTTGAGACTTTAGGCAGCCCCCTCTGGAGACACAAAAGGCTTTATAGAAACTTTTTTCACATGTGCAGTAGTACACCTGTAAACACACTTTGATGTGTAAAATTGGCAGAGATCCCCTTTTAATGACTTTCACTGCAGGAATCAATAATTTCATCATGTCCCTTTTAAATATGCCGCTCTGGATATGTTGATGTTGCATATGATTGGTTGTTTGTTACAAACCCCTCCTCTTTTTCGCTTGCACAAGAACCGAGTTGGTTTGGTAAACCCAGAGTTAACAGTGCTTGTTGGTAACCAGCTTTGAGAGACCGGTTATTCAGGATCACCAATGTTTAGTTGAGTAAAGCCGGATACCAGAGCCAGAGTAAGTTACGCGTGCTTTGTGAGACTGGTCCCAGATCTGTTTTTATAGCAACTGTATTTTAGCCGAGCAACCCCTTCTTGATATTGCTGATGAATAACCACACACCAGAACAGCAGACAGTGTTGTAATCTGCTGTGAAAGGAAACTGACTGTTGCATTACTCATTCTTTGTCTCATTTTCTCTCAAATTCTCCAGATCTTATCCAGAGGAGCCATTGTCATGCAAGGATTTAAACAGGTTGAAGTGCAAGATAAATCAGGTGGATGACGTCTTAAAATTACCCCTTAAATTAGCATGGCCAAATCACTTTTGAACTGCATTTTTATTGATCTTATGGAGGCTTGTGAATGATGATTGTTGTTCATAACAGTTGGTCTGTTATTTCAGTGACTGAGGGCGAGGTGTCCTTCAAGCTGAAAGTGTCTCCAAGGATGGCTCCAGACGTCCAGGTCGTGGCTTATGCCATCCTCCCCAGTGAGACTGTGATCGCCAACAGTGCTGACTTCTCCACTGAGAAATGCTTCAGTCACAAGGTCAGTGTGAGGAGAAGAAGACGTGTGGCAACGACTGTGCTTGTTGGATGTAGGTGTAGAATCAAAGTGTGTATTAGTTGTGTTACAAAAGGTCAATATGTAGCCCTTTATCAAAAGTAGGACATATTTTTTTTTGTAGAAATGATAAATACCACACTAGTTGTCAAATGAATTACTTTAACCTGATTTTACCCTCATGTCGTGGGTAAAGCATGTCCCTTGTCTGAAGCCACTGCATACAAATCAAAGTTAGGTTCAGTTAGCCAATTCACGGGGAATGGATTGTTATGGAATTGTAGCATATGTGCAGCATTGATTTTTGGCATCTAGGCTCTGACCTTGTCACTCCCCGAAATGAAAAGTTCAGTGATTTAATTAAAAATTCTGATTTAAAGATGGTGCGATGTGTGTTTCAGGTGTCGCTGGAGTTTTCTCCGTCCTCAGCTGTCCCAGGAGAGGAAGGCGTCTTGCAGGTGACGGCCCAACCAGACTCCCTGTGTGGTGTGAGCGCTGTCGACCAGAGCGTCCTCATCAAGGAGCCAGGGAAGACTCTGGAGGCAGACAAGGTAACGGCTGGAACCAACCCAATGAATAGATGCTTTCATCATTTACGTGCCTTCTGCGTAATCTTTTGCACCTTAACATCATCAGTCACCCAGAGGTGACAGTTTTATTCTAGTGCTATTTCCTTGTGTCATAGTTAATCATTCTTCCTTTTCTGTCTCTGCCGGTTGTACATTGTTGCCAACTGTGTAATACAGCTCTTCAATAACTTTCAATGCTGATTTTGTTATCTTTACCCAGTTGTAAATCACACTCTTTTGAAAATGCTATACAACAAAGTAATGATCACACATGTGAGGTGTATCCCCCTCTATAAAGGCACTATTTTGACAGATAAACTTTACATCCACGTTTCAAGATAAAAGATCCCAAAAGTCCCCTAACTGTCAGATATTCATACACAACAAATATTTGGCAGTTTATAGCTTTGAATCATATCTTTCTTTTCAGATATTTGACTTGCTGCCTGTCAGAAAATTGTCCTATATTCCATATGAGGTTCAAGATCCTGCAGAATGCTTGTATGTGAGACCTAAAAGATATGTTTTGCCATACCCCAGACCGGAGGAAGATGACGCTTATACAGTTTTCCAGGTAATTCTTGCGTAACATTTTCAATATTAATATACAATATAAAGAATATTAAGAAAGTTTTTGTTGTTATACATTTAGTTAACTTTTTGGTGATGCCTGTATGTTGTTGGGTTATCTAGAATGTAGGGCTGAAGATGGCAACAAACTTGTTTATCCGAGTGCCTTCATGTCTCAAGTACAAAGGAAGAGAATACCTCTACTATGGTAACTTCAAGTGACACTGAATATTTACCAGCATTTAAACAGCGCAATGTGTCATTGCTACCCTCTGTTCTGAGGGGATATTTTCTGGTTTCTTTTCAGGTATAAGGTATAACAGAGTTCCTAATGTAGGCAGAGTGGATTCACGAGTAGTAGGATTTTCAGCGCTACCTGCTCCTGGGGGAGCTGAGGCTCCACCAATAGAGACGGTCCGCACTTTCTTCCCCGAGACCTGGATATGGGACCTGGTGGAAGTTGGGTGAGGGTTTTGATGGTCATATGCACTAGAGTGCTTCTCTTTGACTTCCTGTTGTCTCCCTCCACACATGAATTGCATGAAAATAATTTACTGACGCTGCTCATCGAGACTTCGTTTTTCAATTTAATCCAGTTGTTACAACAAATCATTTTTTTATAATTTTAGGATGTTTGTGATAGGAAAATGTATTAACCATTTTACAGATGTTTTGTGTTATAATTATTGTGTATTGGAAAAGGTGTTTTTGGGCTAGTGTGCATCTTGCTCTTTATTTAGAATGAGAAATATTGACTGAATTTCTTCAGCAACATGGAACATTTTTGGAGAGTCTGACTGAAATCTCAAGAATGCAGCATATGAAAGAAACTATTTCACATTTACACAAGACATTTTAGGTCACAGTAACTAATGTAGTGCTATTGGTGCAAATAATCCTTCACATTAATCATCTTCTCACGTTGTTGTTTTTTTAAAGAGTTATATAAGTATGTTTTTCCATCTCAATGAGTGTGTTTGTGTGTCTCTGCTGATTCAGAGAGTCTGGAACGAAGGATGTGTCCCTCACTGTCCCGGACACCATCACCACCTGGGAGACGGAGGCTTTCTGTTTGTCCCCTCAGGGTTTTGGCTTGGCTCCTCGTAAAGAGATCAACGTCTTCCAGCCCTTCTTCCTGGAGCTCAGCCTGCCCTACTCCATCATCCGGGGGGAGCACTTTGAACTGAAGGCAACCACCTTCAACTACCTGTCCAGCTGCATCATGGTAATGAATGTTTTTACATGACCTATAAGCTAAAGTTGGCATGCTAACATATGCTATTTAGCAATAAACACAATATGCAGTTTATGGTTTTATAATACCTGTACTGATAGTTTGTGATTAGCCAATACTTCACTGGTTGTCTGTGGGTAGCCCTTGTGCAGATTCAACATTTTGATTAAATTCCACACGTACCGTTACTGTCATTGTCATCCTGTGTTTAAGCATTACACAGTCCTAATACGATCAGTTTTTCTTCTCAGGGAAACACTGACAATCTTTAACTTGGATTATCGGGAATATTATAAATATCAGGACAAAACATAGACTATGGATATAGCATTAAGACCCTATGTCCATCACATCTGGCTTCTTTTTGTACAAACATTGTTTTATCTGAATATACCCCTCTTTATAGAGGAACTAGACGGGACTGTCCTCTTAGTCCCCTACTCCTCGACCCAGCTTTTAAACCCACGTCACTTCTTTGAGATTGAAGAAGACTGAAGGGGTAAACACAGACGATTCACTCGTAAATTGTCCTTGTATGCTGATGATCTTCTTTTATATATTTCAGACCTCGATGAATCCAAACTTATGGATGTACAACAGAACTTAATTGGTTGGGATATGGGTTGAACTAAAAGACACTCCCTTTTCAAGGTGGAATCAATAAGTTTTAAAGGCATTATTGAAACCTGTAATTGATTGGACCAATCAAAATGTGGCATGCTGGTCAACTTTACCCATCTTTCTTGCGGGCCCTGTCAACTCAATAATGATGACAGAGTTACCAAGCTTCCTGTAAATATTTGGGATAATCCTCATTTTCTTAACTAGGTCAGTTTTCAAACTACTTGATAATTTGATGTCTGCTTTTATTTGGAACAAAAACATTTGCAAGATGCACCTTCAAAAGGTCAAAATTGTTTGCATTTGCCATAAATCTCCAGTTATAAAATATATTGGTCTCTCTTGAACAGGTCACTGTGACTCCAGCACCCTCCTTACATTACACCCTCACCCCCCTCTCTGGTGACCAGTACACATCCTGTTTGTGTGGCAATGAGCGTAAGACCCTCAGCTGGACCATGGCCCCCTCAGTCTTGGGTGAGGATCAAGCTTTTATCCACACTGGTGTGAAATGTTAAGGGGACCAAGGTGGATGAACTGCTGTCCCTCTTTTCCCAGCACAACCTTTTTTCATCTCTATGAAATCAGTGAAATACACCTCAGTGATATGTTTTGACACTTTTGGAAGTGGAAGAAAGCCTCCAGGATCCAAAGAAATTGCTAATCAAGTGTCACACTGTATGTGTGTTGATCTTTTTTTAGGGGTTGTGAATGTGACGGTGCATGCTGAGGCTTTGGCATCCCAAGCTTCATGTGGCAATGAGATTGTGAGCGTGCCAGACAGAGGTCGTATCGACGTGGTCACACGGTCTCTCATAGTAAAGGTTGGTTCCTTTAGAACAAGATGACCAAGACAAAGTTTATCCTGTAACCTTTTTTTTTTTTTTTTTTTTTTGTATTTAATACAAGGTGAAAACTCTGGAACTCATATTATTGCTCATATTATTTCTTCCTCTCAGGCTGAGGGAACTGAGATGTCAAAGACCTACAACTTTCTGCTCTGCCCAAAAGGTCAGTATGGTTTACACCAGGCATGGCACGTCAAACATTTTGAAGGAGAGCCAAATGCTATATGTTAGAAGGAGTCGAGTAGATTACATGTCCAAAATGCAGTCAAAACACTCACTACTTGCGGGTAGCAATTAGAATCACTGATTATGGCAAGTGATTAACACAGGTGTCTCAGTTTCTTTTAAATGTCATTACTTAAATACATTTTATCAACCTGATGGAAGAGCTGATAATGCCCCAAGAACCCCCAATTTTGTGACACTGATCTATCTTTTTCCAGTCTGACTTGTTTTAATTCATACTGCACTAAATCTAAATGTCACCTTTGTTTTAGTACTGAGCTCTACTTGAGTTTCTCTCTGTAAGGTGCTTGTTGTCTGTCTGTACACAGGGGAAGCTTTGACAGAGGAAATAGACATACAACTCCCTGAGAACATGATTGATGGATCTGCCCGTGCATCACTATCGGTCCTGGGTAAACTGATGAATTCATTTTTATTGAGTGTTGCTTCAACCAGACTAATTCCGGCAGGTAAACAGGCTTCCTTTCCTTGAGGCCTCATGAGGACATCAATAATAAAAAAATCATGTTTTGCTTTTATATCATTGTTGTCAAACCGTTGAGCTTTCATGTAACAGAAAACACATTTAAAGATCCCCCCCCCCGAAATGTTTTAGGACGTATAAAAATACTTGAATGGTAATTTGTGTCTAATATGGTTTTCCCACAAACAAAGGGGTTAAAATCTCATATGTAACTTACAATTACATGTACCCTTATTGAAAAATCCAGAATCTATAAATATGTTAATATTTTTCAGTGTATGTGACACTTCTTCAGATATCCACGTCACACTTGTTTACGTTGCATACTGGACCGTGATTGGCTTCCAAACGTTTGTGATGTCACAAAATCCTGTTTGTATTTTCACATGCTAAACTGAGATTGAAGGTGAGCTCGGAAAAACTTTCGCCCTCCAGCAGATGACTTTGAAAACAGCCCTCTAGTGTCAAACTCTGCACATGCATCATTCTGCACAGTGAAGCTTGAACATCCAAGAGAAGCAACAATAACACATTTTTGAGTGGAGGGGGGCTTTAAAGAGTCAAAAATGTGCATGTCCTGCGCTCAGACATGTAAAATTACTGATGTACTTATCAGGACTGAACAGAAAACACAGTCTGACTTGGTGTACCGGAGAGAATTGTAATGCAAATTTGTACATTTTAATGAAATATTATCAAATTAGAATTAAAATGAATTAACTGAATAAAAAATAGTCAAAATACAAAGCATGCAACATATTAAATTTGATTCTTGCGGGATAACAAAATGTTATCAGGTGTAACAACATAACAACATACACTTTCATTATCTGTCCATTTAGAAATTAAAGGTCAGGTTAGTTGCACGTTCGGTCTTAGTGAGTCAGCGTTTTTGTGCAGGTGACATTCTGGGCCGGGCCCTGAAGAACCTGGACGGGCTGCTGCAGATGCCGTATGGATGTGGTGAGCAGAACATGGCGCTCCTGGCCCCCAACATTTACATCCTCCAGTACCTGAAAAACACACAGCAGCTGACCCCAGCCATCAAGGAAAAGGCCTCCAACTTCCTGACCAGTGGTGAGTCTCTGTTCACTTTAACATTTCAGACCTTCAAATATGCCAAATCTACCATCTGTAACGGCCTGGTGCCGGTTGCACACTATATAAGCAGAAGATCTGTCGTGTGTCATTGCTTGACAGCGCTCATGATTCCAATTAGAGACTGTCATTTCCCCTTTCTCTCCCCTCATTTCCTGTTAGCTGTCCAATAAAGGCAGAAAATTCCCCAAAATGTTGTTTTTTCTTTGTGTCTGTTCATTCAAACTTACATAGACGTCATAAACAAATTTAGCTCGGATCATAAACTATCAAATCTGACAAAATGTGTATCGTTAATGCCCTAACAAGCGTGTTTGTATTGTTATACAGGCTACCAGAGACAGCTGAACTACAAACATCAAGACGGTGCTTACAGCACATTTGGATCAGGACCGGGGAACACTTGGTGAGAACTGATCAATCATCCACAAAGAATAATTGTCATGTACATGGTGTGCTCAAGAAAAAAAACCCGTTGTAGTTACAGCAGAGAGTAGATGTGTAAATGGCAAAAGTGACTTCTTCACAGTAATACAGCCAATGTGCTATGTGAACACAAGCATGCACACAAGTGTGTCTAATTAATGCATGAATTAGGTTGGCTAATGACCTTAAGCATAAAGTGTTATGTTTAGGATATTGTGGTGACTATCGTGAGATCAAGTGCTTCCTGTTGACTTATTTTGTCAGTTAATGTCTAACTTTGCTTTAATATCCTCAGGCTGACTGCTTTTGTGCTGAGATCTTTTGCCAAAGCACAGACTTTCATCTACATTGACCCAACAAAGATTGAAGAGTCTAAGTCTTGGCTGGAGCACAAACAGCGAGAAAACGGCTGTTTCGAGCAGTCGGGAAAACTCTTCCACAACGGAATGAAGGTAAGCTGGAAGTCCCTGTAGAGTTTGTATAAAAAATGACTGATGATAACTGAAACTGAGACATGTTAATTTTCACTGCACCATCTGCAGCCGTTTTATTAATGGCTCAGTAGTAACTAATGCCAGCCTGGGGCCCGTTTCACGAAAATGCACCATGCGAGCAGCGTTTTGCAACATGAGATAATTCCCTCTCGCGCTCATTTTAACAGGCTTCACTCGCCATAACTGCGACTCATGCATGCGAGAGCCCTGTAGGACTCGCACGTTTATTTGCGATTTTCGAGTGTCAATCATTTGTGAAACAGGACACTGCCGCCATTTGCAATGAGCGTGTAAGCAGGGCTCAAAATCACTTTTGTGAATGGGGCCCCTGGGTGTTGGAGGTCCAGTGATGATAATGTCTGCATGATGCTTCCTCTCTACAGGGTGGTGTGTCTGATGAAGTGACTCTCAGTGCTTACATCACTGCTGCCTTCTTGGAGATGAATACGTCCGTAAATGTGAGTAGACTCCTTCCAGTACAAAAAGCTCATGCTGTTTTAACTGTGAACTGGAAAGAATTTCCTGTACAAGAGCCTCCACTGCCTCACTTGAGTAACAAACCAACGGATGACTTCAGATTTCAAATGTCATGGTAATGTTACACACAGTACCTAATGACTTAAACTACATAAATTCTGAACACATATTGTGTATTCGACTTCCCATATCAAAAATGGCTTCTGTCTCACTAGTACAGCATCACTCTGTGATTGTTTCTCAGTGCAAGGCTCCTTGGGACTTGTAATGGAATTCTCAGCTAATGTTTTAAACAGATTTTTACACACAATTATTATACAGAATTTAACTGATGCTAATGTTTTGTGTCAGAGCAAGCATTAATCCTAACTAACGCTAACAATGCAATTCATAACCTAACAGCATAAATTAAACAGGCTACTTTTTCTTCTGAAACTGGGAGGAGTTGATCACAAAATAACCAGCCCACACTGAAACTCTCTCTGTTCGGTTGGTTAGCATTGTAGGCCTCATTTGACATTGACATGTGTTGGTAGTGGTTTCATTTGGTCTATGTTGGTAGTTGTTTTGCTACCTCTTTATCATTCAGGTCAGTGGTACTGGTAAACACTTGATTCCTGGCCGCTGTGTCCTCACTTTGTAAAGCTCACTTTGTGCTGTTGTTTAGTATTATTGCCTCCATTCATTGAAGTCCTTTGTCTAACGTTTCCCTGAATATAGGAAGCTGTTTACACAGCAGTTGAAGACAAAATGAGTCCTGAGATTATTTATTATAATGTGTTCTTTTAATCTGTTATAGGATCCTGTGGTGAAGAAGAGCCTGTCTTGCCTCAAGGAGTCCATCGGTGACCTCAGCAACACCTACACTACAGCTCTGCTGGCGTACGTCTTCACCCTGGCAGGAGACACGGAGACCCGTGCTCACCTTCTGAAGCACCTGGACACGGTTGCATTAAACCAAGGTGAGTCATCGTCCTAAAGGAAATCATTCTGGCTTCATTGCTGTGAATGTAGCTTACCTTGTGCCTGTTTGTCTGTTTGTGGGTGGCTGTCTTTAGGAGGTTTCCTCCACTGGTCTCAGACAGCAACAGAAACGTCAGCCTCTCTGTCTGTGGAGATCAGCTCCTATGTGCTGCTGGCCAAACTCAGTGGCTCTCCTACTGCTGAAGACCTGGGCGAAGCCACCCTCATCGTCAGATGGCTGACGGGCCAGCAGAACTATTATGGAGGCTTCTCCTCCACACAGGTACAGCCCAGGCAGCTGGACTTTGAGTTAAACGTACAGTCTTCTCTGCTGGGACAAATACGATGAAAAGTCATACTAGTAGAAGTTAACTGAAATGTCTGCCTGAAGCTTAACCTTTTTAGTCGCTGTCTTGTGAAAACCATGTAACTCCAAAATGTAAAAAAGTAAAACAGCCCTATTTTCATCTTTGTGCATTTTTCAGCTTATTCAATGGGCTTTTAAATGTTTTATTTAGCTCATTTATACTAATACTATTACTAAATCCTGAAGTTTATCTAAAAACTTCTAAATCACATAATTTAGACATACACGGTTTTCACAGGACAGCGACATTACCCAATACCTCAACAATTTAATTTCAGTGATTATACCACGCCAAGGACGACAGCAGTGTTATAGAAATGTATAAAAGTGATCTCCTACATATGAAACCTGCTTTATGTATAAACAGAAGTAACTGTTTACATTTGTATACATTTAAGCACATAAGGTCATTGTTGTTTGGGGTGTTGCAGGACACAGTGGTGGCTCTGCAGGCTCTGGCTCTCTACTCCACTGTGGTGTTCAGTCCAGAGGGTTCAAGCACAGTGACAGTCCAGTCTCCCAGTGGCCCGCTAATGTTTGAAGTGAGTCAGAACAACAAACTGCTCTACCAGGAGAAGCTGCTGCAGGATGTGACAGGAAAGTACAGCCTGGAGGTGAAGGGAACTGCCTGTGCTTCAATGCAGGTCAGTGGTCCCTGTTACTGCAGCTCTTTCTGTTTCTCTTTGATATAAATACACCACCACAAACACAACACCGCTAAAATAACTATGTCCTAATGTTAGCAGCCTAGTAGTAATACAGAAAGTTTAGAAGGATCATACCTCCAATTTTACAGGTCCCTGTAGTATGCGTTGCTTATTTCAGGTGGTTCCTTGCTCCAAATAAAAGGTGAAATCTGACTATTTAGATTATTATAAAAGGATTTTGTTAAAGATTGGGAGATACTGAAATGGGAGGGGAGGGGTAAGTACTATAAGGGTTAAGTACTATAACTTAAACTCCCCTTGTTCACTTTTTATGAATATTAAACCTTCCTTGTGTACCTGTGTCCCAGATTTCTCTTCACTACAACATCCCAACTCCTACTGATGTCACAACCCTCAGCGTGGAGGTCAAACCAGAGGCCAACTGCACCAGCAGCCCTCACAGACCCAAACTCACTCTGAAGCTAAAGTCCCTGTAAGTAATCAACAGCAACTGGCTCCACGTTACAGCAGAGACTGAAGACTATTGTCAGTTTTGACAAACAATCCTGTTTCCACTAACAGATACAGTGGAAAGGAGAGCAGCACAAACATGGTGATCCTGGATATGAAAATGCTCTCTGGTTTTGTCCCAGACCGTGAGTCTTTGAAGAGGGTGAGTTATGACAGTGACTTTAAGCTCAACAGAAATGTTTGTGTCAGTTGTTGATGTCATGATGGTGGTAATGATCACCCGGCTGAATATCGTCTCCTCGCAGCTCAAAGGTGCCCTGCTGGTGGATCGTGTTGAACAGAAGGAAGATCATGTCCTCGTGTACTTGAAGGAGGTGAGAGGAATTCACAGTGAGGAACCACAGAGAGGTGGCGCTCCCCAGATCTGTGACTGATGGTGTCGTCTGTTTTTCCTCCAACAGTTAGTGAAGGACATACCCATCAACCACAGCTTAGAGCTCGTACAGGAGCTCCCAGTGCAGAACCTGAAGCCAGCCGTGGTCAAGATCTATGACTACTACCAGCCAAGTAAAACCCTAAATCCATTTACAGACCACACTGACAAACTCTGCTCCTTAGTAGAGCTGCGCAACAACCTCAACACTTATCAGAGTAGTAATTTGAGTACTAGTTTTCAATGTGTTAGACTGTTGAACATTTGAAAGTTTTTTACTCGTTTTTTTTTCCCAATCTTTTACTACTTTTTTCTCCTCAGGTGACCAGGCTGAGACAGAATACACCTACCCTTGTGCTGCAGGTAACAACCTGTAATAACATACCAGGCTTCCTACACATTTTTACCAATGAATTAAAACTTTTCCATAATATTTTACCCCATTTCCACAACTTTATTTTAGTTTAAAATAGGTAGTGATCATAGGGCGCAATAATGAGGCTCTTACTCCAGAGTGGAAGAGAGGAATAATATTATGGCAACCATATTCTTTTATCTTCACTAATTTTGCAGTGGCTTAAGTGAATGTCAGCATTTGCTGCATTAATCAGTTTAAAAGTAATGATGCATAGAGGTTTTAAATTACAGGTTTTATTTGTTGGTTTACCTATCTAAAAGTTTATTTCCTAGATACCAGGTTTTTACCTGCCCCCCCATCCCACATCCAGTGTAATCACCAGATCTGCTCAGGGTCCTGCATTTACAGATGATGTAACACATTCACGTATTATGATTGGCTGTATGTTGGAAAGTGTACGGATGCCGTGTGTTCGCACCGCAGACCGCCACATTTTGCCTCTCTTGAGCCATGTGTTATATCTGTCGATCGAAAGCCAAACATTATTAAACACACACTTCCCAGGCATTTGCACATAAGCAAACTGCTAGCGCTTGTTAGACATTCCTGCTGCCAACTAGCTGCATGTGCATCACATGATACTAGTGACGTTTCAACGGTCACGCAGCGCAGCACTAGATTTTAAATTAGTAATACAAGGAACGTATTTTGTGTAATGTTAGACATGATTTTTATGAACATGTTTGAAACATTAGCCAAAACTATGTAAATTCAAAACTTTTCCAAAACATTTTATCAATTCCAAACCATTTCCAGGCCTGGAAAACAGTTTTTCTAAGTTCATAGCTTTTCCAGGAATTTCATGACCGTGGGAACCCTGACATACAGAAGTAGTACGACGTATCTTACAGAAAACCTTTTAACACCAACCACAAAAAACTAGAATGTCTTAAATTGGTCAGAATCACACTCACGAGTAGGTACAACATTTTGGAAACCAACCTATAATTCAAGAGATAAGGAATGATACATTATTATAAATGTGCCAATTTTGTAACCTAAAACCAAATTAAGCAAACAACTAATATAATATAAATTATTTTTGTATTCTTTCTTTTGCAGCTTGAAGAGTGGTCAGTCCTCAGGTGGTCGCTGATTCCAGTGTACTTTCAAAAGATCTGCATTTTATTACACTTTATGTGCCTTGTGTAACTCCATGTCTGTTTGTGTGAACATACACAGTCAACACTTATTTGCTTGTTAGTATTCTGCCACAATACCTTACAGCTGGATCACTACTGTATGTGTCTGAGGTGAAATGAATGGACAATAAAAATAAAGTGATAATATAAAACTGGTCATGTGTTGCACTCTGTCAGTCCATTTACATGTGGTGGGGGGGCATGAACTTTCTTTGGCTTGTGAATGGGGGCATGAGAGAAACTTTGAGAACTGTGTTTGGGGTTAAAAAGCTGACCACGAACCGCAATGTCCCTGGTTTGAATCTGTCCGATGACCTCTGTTGCATCTCTCTCTCGCTTGTTTTCTGTCATCTCTCTATTGCTATCTAATAATAAAGGCATAAAAATGTAAATAAAAAAAATATGATAGACATGGAGATTCTGCTTAGCTGGTGGCAGTGGAGACTGTTGACAGTGAAGACAATGTTGAGGATAGACTCTGCTCCCAACAATCACTGCTCTCATCAGTGTCACAGTGAATGAATGAACATAAGCACAGTGACTGCCAGGAGTAGTCTCCTGTTCAGTAATGAGACTAGGTGAAAGTTACCTGGATGTACCTCCAGTTATATAAGTATGTTGTAGCCCACTGTTGCTATCATAAAGTCAAAGAATGTAAACACAGTTAATGTAGGGAATATAGTAAAGCACGATGCAGCCTGATCACATACTGTACATCCATCTACTGTTGCAGGAGTGCTGAAAATCAAAACCTATGCCGTAGGTATTTATGGTGGGACTCCCGTTAACCTCTTTCATCAAGCAATCTCAGCTTAAATGGCTTATAAGTGGTGTCTGGCTGCCTCCTCTGTTGAGTGAGGTTGTTCCAGTTTCACATAGATGGCCCCAGTGGTGTAAGGTAGTTACGACGGGCCCCAGAGCATGCTATTATGATGGGCCCTAGTGCGTGCTAGTGACTAGTTATGAAGCACTCACACCAGCCTGAGTGTGTATATTTTACCAGTCAAATGAGTTACATAGGCTATTGTATTGGAATTCAAATAAACATTAAAAAAATAAATAAAAAATAAGAATACCATGACCGAGATGGGTTTGCCTTTTTAAGGGCATACACAGTAAATAGCACCATATTTAATTTAATGTTGTGAGGGCAAAATTTCTCTTTTCCTGTTTCAAGATATGTTTTGGTGTAATAACTAGTCTTCTCTAGTCATTGAGTCTGCATTCTACATACTTATATAATTTCTGTCTTGGGTCATCTATGTTGTAAGGTACATTGGTATCTTGGTTGGGTGTTGTTGCTGAAGGACAAATTGTTTGCAATCGGGAGGAAGGACAGCTGCAGTCTGGAGGACCGTCTGCCCTGGGTTTCCAGCCTTGGGCAGGAATACTTAGCTAGAGACAGACAACTCTTCATATGCATCTTGGTGTATGATCTCTGTCCTTTCAGCTGAAATAGGATTGACTCTGTGTGCTCGCTTGCTCTTCCTTTTATTTACTTTTTATTCTTATTTACCATTTTATTTGATTGTTTTATTCTTTGCTTAATTAAATATACAAAAGACAACGGCTTGTTGGATCTTCATTTATTTGCTCACCTCTTCAAAGGAAATACACAATTTCCACCACAAATGTGAGTTTTTCTTTGAACACAGGTGTATTTCTGACTCACAAGGGCCCGTCTGCCAACACATTGTTGGAAGGCCTGCTCTCTCTATGGGCCCCCCCACCCCAGGGGCCCCAGTGCAACCGCACTGCCTGCACTGTCTATATTTGCGCCCCTGGATGGCCATCTCACCTCCACTTTCAAACCATCTCTTTTCTCTGTCCAGTATGTGTTCATTGTACATTGCAGGACATTGCTGTCCTCAAACGCGTGTCTCTTGTCCCTGTCCTTGAGGACAGCAATGCACAAATATTGGGCAGACATGTGGGTGTTGCACTTTAGTGTGTAACACATCAGCATTGTTTGAGGATGACCATGCAATCTACACAGGTTTGTTTACTAGAAAATGCAGGATAATCACTGTTTATATGGCAAAATCAAACATCCCACACAGTTCAGAGGGCACTGTTGCAGAACTCAAGTTACTTTAATACATTAATTAGACTGAGAAAGCCCTGTGATGTGTGTAGAGGTGCTCATGGAAACAAGGAGAGATAAAGAAGAATTCATACTGTTTAATCCAGTTGTGAAGCACTTTAGCACGCTTTTTTGAAAAGATCCTGCAGAATGCTTGTATGTGAGACCTAGAAGATATGTTTAGCCATAACCCAGACCGATGGAGAAAGATGATGCTGATTCAGGTTTCCAGGTAATTCTGACGCAACATTTTAAATTTTAGTATACAATATAAAGACTATTTTCAGAGCTACACGGAGAGGGAAAATTGGGCTTACAGTCATCAGGTGGCCAGAAACACAACATCCAATGGGATGATATTATTGTTGTGAGCAACTTGATAGGCTGACGTTACTGTATATCAAGGGTCTGCTCCAAGAAGCAGGTTTAGTTATTTTTAGTTAAGTTATTTGGATAATTTGCTGAGTAAACCCCCTCAAAACTGGAACGTGGACTGATGTTTTAAGTTTTTACTGCTTCTTGGGGGAGGCCACGGGCCGTGATCTCTCAAAGTTCCCAAACCCACAAACTTTGCTTTGAACACTACAGTTCAGTCAAAGATACTTAGGTAAAGGACAGGAATAAAACTGGACAGTAAGGTTAACCAAAGCAGCCGCCAGCCCATGAGTGAATCTAAATAACTGTCTACACTTTGTAGACAATGGTATTTTGTGTGGTGATGAGTAAAATATCTATTAATTCTACTCAGGATGACACACAACCACTCTAGTGCACAGAGTGATGGAGTCCTAGCCGAGAGCCTGAGAGGGGCCATGATTGTAAGAGCAGGGTCAGGCTAAATGTGACTGTGCCACTGCCCCTCAAAATGCCTGTGCATGTCCATGTTTAGTGGTGACGTGTTTGTGAGAGAACCTACATTGTGTTATGGTGACAAAACCTGCTTGTAGTTTTTGTGTTGCTCCACACTCTCTGCATGTAGTTGCTTTGCTGATTTTTGCTCTCTTACTTCATTTTACCTCAAAATTAAGTGAAATTAAAATCTTTACCATCTAATTTCTACCATATACATTTTCCCCCTGGATTTACTGTTGATGAAGTTTGATTTCCTGTAGGTGGCGCTGTTGTCTTGTTTTGTCAGAAAACTCATCACTCACTAGTTTCCTGGCAAATAAAGCTATTAGTTGGGGTCATCTATAGACAGACACGAAACTTGTTTTAATGCAGGTGTTTAAGTTGAGGAAAGGTATTTTAAAGTTTAAAGTGGCCTGTCTCACAGATCTCATTTCTGGGGTTTACACACTTTACACTCAGCACAAGTTAAAGAGTAAAGGTCACCCATGGTATGTGAGGAGGTGTATTGCATGTGTATTGAAATTGAATTACAGTTTCATTTTATTAGATATATATAGTATATGTTGTTTATTTAATGTGTTGCATTGACAGTTATTGTTCTGTCTGCTGTGTATTTTATTACCACTTCTATTTTATGACCTTTACCAATGCATTCACTCTCCTGGTCACCTTTTCTAAATGTTGCAGTGTTACGAAGAAACACAAATACCAGTTTCAAAATAATTCATCCTAGGTAGTCATTTGTTTAGTACCACATTAGGCTGTTCAGATTAGGCCTTTTTCACAGCAGACGTGTTGACTTGTCACAGCAGGAAGCACACAGGTGTTACTAATCAAATTAACGATGGCTCTGTTCCATTAAGTGTCACAGTAAGCCATTCCAGTGAGCCCACATGCACAATACCAGGGCCCTGAACCTTATCACCTAAATTGAATGCTACCATCATTAATGTCATTAGTTACACCTGTGTTTTCCCTGCCATGATGTGCCAAAATGTCTGCCATGAAACAGGTCTATCAACCAGTGGTGGAATGTAACTAAGGACGTTTACACAAGTACTGTCTTTAAGTACAAATCCAAGGTACTTGTACTTTACTTGAGTATTTACACTTTATTTTACAATTCAGAGCAAAATGTGATACTTTTTACTCCACTACATTCGTCTGACAGCTTTAGTTATTAGTTACTTTTAAGATTACAGTCTTTTCTGATAAACTGTGTCCCTATATGGGTTGAGAAAATTATCCTACTTCTTAAACTAAATAAACTAATAAAAAATATATATATACATGGATCAGCTGGAAAATGCATCTTTACAAAGCTAAAAAAAAACAGGGCTGTTTTTCTGAGCTCATAAAAAGTTGACTTTTAAGAGATGGTTCTCACAGGACCGCGACGCTGCAAACATATGATGATCTTGTAGAATATGATGCATTGCTGTGGATTAAACTACCCAGCAGTATATAAAGTAGTTACAGTTAGCATAACCTTAAACATCTGCAGCAGTAAAATGCAACATTAATGCAGCAGTGATGTTAATCCAGAAACATCAGATATAATAGGAAAACACTGACAGAAAACTTTTTTTGCTGCATAATGAGTACTTGTGATTACTTTTGATACTTCAAGTAAAATTTGATGATAATACTTTTTATACTTTACCAGCTGAAAACAACAAATTAGAGTAGAGAAGGTAAAAAAATAAAAATTCAAAGCAAAACTAAAACAAAAAATATTTCCTGTTGTGACTTAGTCATTATTGTTACATTAAGGAGTGCAATATAGGACATAAGGTAGGTTAATATACATAGTCATACATACTTACATACATATACACATATATACATAAAGCCATACACATACACATTTCATTTCATTTCAAACCTTTTTTTAAACTTGAAGAACCATTGAGGTTGCCCTCATTTACAATGACGTCGAGTTACAAACAAGTTAAAAACAAATAGGACAAAACACAGATAAGAATAAAGAAAAATCATACATACACATACACACATAAATACATAGACACATACATAGATATAGCTACACATAAACATATACGCATCGCATATTCATATTTACATCTCTTTAATTGACCATTAACAATCTTACAACATTATTTTTAACTCCAGCCTTCAGCCTATCTCAAAGTATCCCACCCACGTTCAAAGAATTCTGATCTTTGTTCCTATTTACATACTTTTACTTAAATAAGGTTTTGAATGCAGGACTTTTACTTGCAGTGGAGTATTTTCACAATGTGGTATTGCTACTTTTAGGTAAGTAAAGGTTCTGAATACTTCTTCCACCACTGCTATCAACATAATAATGACAACATCTGCAGTGCCAGGCAAGCTACATATGAAACAGGACAAGACTAATATCATCATGATCAGCAGTAACACCAGCAACACAATGACATCATAGGCCTTCTTCTCAGGGGTTACCTCAATTTTTATTTTTTATTTTTATTTTGTACAATTTGATAGCATCCCATGAAATATGCTCAGAAAAAAATACATATGGTCTAACTTAAAAATGTTGCTACTTAAAAGGAAGTTAATAAATTATAAGAAAAAAAACTCGTTTTCAGCTAACAAGATACGTCACTTCCGGGATGTATGGGAGAGCAAAATGACAGCTGGTTTGTTTTTATCACAAGGAAAATTCAAAGTAGACATTAAAGGTATGTAAAACGACGACCTTCTATTTTATCCGTTTTTGCCACGTTCTCTTAGCATATTGACATAAGCTAGTGATTACTAATAGTATATTTATATCGTTGCCATCTGTAATCCATCTCGGGCTCCATCGAGCTGCTGCTGGGGGTCAGACTCACTGATGCTGAGTCTGGACTGGACACTGTCTACTACTCGGCTGTCAACAACAGGCAGTTTGCACTTATTATTCACCAGTGAAATGTTGTTTCCTTTAGCCGGGGATAAAATGAGAAAAAAAAGTGTTGTTATTCTATACAGGGTTAGCTGTACGCTTTTTAGTAAGAAAGCCAAACTCCATTCAAAAATCTGTCAATTTATTGTTGTCTGTGTCTTGTCGGCCTATGTGTAACGTCACAACACCACTGTAATAGCCTTTACTAATCACAAAGAGTTATATATCAATTCGGCGTAGATCCCATAGAAGAAGTATCACTTACAGCAATAAAATATGAACTTTTATAATCGGTCTGCCTGTTGTTTCCAGGAATACCTTTGACCAAATTGATGTTACTTGGTGAGGGGCTGTAGCTAGTGAAGCGCGTATAAAAGTTGAAATTTTGTCAAAATAACTATGGCTTTGTCAAAAGGGTATATGCCGAATTTACAAGACTTTCGTGCTGAATCGCAGATCGTCATGTTTTAGAAGCTGTTAGATGTGTACATATACTGATAAGCAAAGAAGAATAAAATTACGATACTTTTAAAGGACATTTGGCATAACGGGCTCCCCATGAAACAGAACATGCCTAATTCCATTCAAAAATCTGTCACTTTATAGGTGGCTGCGTCTTATCGGCCGATGCATAACGTGACAACGCCACTTAAGATCTTTTACAAATCATCAAGAGTTACATACCAGCTCGGCATAAATCTAGAAGAATAAGTAGCACAATATTGCAGTAAAATATCAACTTTTATAAACGGTTTGTCTGAAACCTGTCTTGTCTGTTGAAATTTCGTTCAAATAATTAGTGCTTTGTCAATAAGATTTATGCCGAATTTACTAGAACGTTGTGCTTAATCGAATGCCATCATGTTTTACGAACTGTTAGGTGTGTATATTTACTGATAAGCAAAGATACGTCAAATTGTCAGAGTTCTCAAGGGCGTTCGACTTAGCAGACTCCACACCTAACAAAACAAGTCTGAACCACTTTTATCTCTATTAACTTATTTTCTTCACTGTTCAAGTGACTGATTTACTCCACAATCATCAATCATTGAGTATATTCATATTGTCAATGACAGATAATTGTGTTTTATTTTATTAACCCTTGTGGGGAAATTCCTGTCTGGTTTGTATCTGCACTGTGAAGGCATTTTGGCTGCTCACAATGGAACTCTGCTGTACTTCTAAATCTAAATCTGCTTCCATGTTCTTTTGATTATATTGATACTGGAAAGTGAATAGCAAGACAGAAAGTGATCTTTGACCTTGCTTGTTTTCCAGTGTCACGTGGTGAATGCTGTCCAAGTCCTCCCTTTTCTGGCCTGTCCAGAGCAAATCCTGACAACTGACTAAAGACGGGCCAGCATTTCTTCTGGACACATCTGTCAGCCCCACCAGCCACTCTGGAGTAAGACACTACTGACAATGCTATAGGGCCTGTCTTTCATCTTCCAAATAGACAGTTTTGTCTTGTGTAAAAGTTAATATAAAATGTTTTTTCAGTTGCACTTAAAATGAATGAACAAATACATCTGTCAGTTGATACAAGTGAATCAGGCTACTGCTGATTTCTTTGACAGGCCATCAGTACAAAGACAGAAGAAGACAGTGAGCAGTGATAGTGGTCAAATCAAGGGAGACGTCTCTTCAGGTAAGACGCTTTCTGCCATATCTTTTGAACTATAATTATGTACAGTTGGAGATTACAGGAACTGAAATAGGTGTGACTTCTCTCAAACAGGACACTAGGTCAAACACTTAACATGCGTGTTGTATTGGATCTGTGTTTTATTTGTCTTATGTCTGTAAAAATAACCATGGCGTTATAGGAAATAACTTGATTTATTAGCTCAGGAGTAACAAAGTGCTTTCATACATTACCACAATTTATTGCCGCCCATTTTTGTCGAATAAGATATTGTAACAGGATCCTTTTATTTTTTTATTTCAGCAAAACCACTACATAATTTATGCTTCCCTGCAGCAGATTCCACAGCGAGGCTCTGCCCACCAAGCATTTGAATACACACACAGATACTCGTCATTTTGATTATAGAAACTTAAGTTATAAGTTAGGTCAAAAGGGCCTTCTTCACATTGTGTTTTATTTATAAAAGTTCAGCATGAAGTTCAGCTTTCTTGTTTCTCTCCTTTGGGTGATTTAAGTGGGAAAGTATCTCTGTGGCTTGCTGATAAAGAGCTGAGGACACCTCCTTGTGTCCCTCCCTGCTCCCATCGTCATTCATACCTCTCTTAAAAAGAAATGCAGTCCTTTATCAGACCTGGCCATCCTTGTGTTTCTGTATGGATGGCTGATCTACACAGGCTAGAACTGAGAAAAGTGAAATGGTTTATTACAAAATTTGGTGAATGTTTATTAATGGCTGCATGATGGAATGAAGAGTTGTAGTAAAACTGCAAGTGAATGAATGGACTGATCGTTGTCGTCAACAGGACACTAGTGTTTGACATTTTAGACCAATGTTCTGCTGTGTGAAACCAGCTGATGAACTGCAACATGAGGTCCAGACAAAACGCTGCTGATTATTGAGATTTAGTGTGGATTGCACAAACAATTTATTCTATTCCATCTATGAACTGAAATAGATCTGAAACGATTTTCTGGATTAGTCAGTACCGCTGATAATTAAAGTGGTACTGGTAATCGAGCCAGGTAGCTAGCTAGATAAAGTAAGCGCAACTGTAGCTACAGTGGACAGCAAGGGTCAATCAAAGAATTGCGATATAATTATTGACGGTCATACATTGCATGCCGCCAGCATGCAGAGTCGATGCAAAACAAAACGTGGTTAATCAACTTAGTAGAGAAGTAGGCCTATTTCAGTAACCCGCCAATCGTGGATGACTTCATTTATTTTATTCGCCAACGTAGATTTTTACTCTCATTTGGCGAGTGCTACTTTTGGACTCTACCTTCGTCTCTGAGTGATTGTGATGGGCATTTTTCAGTATTTTCTGATGTTTCATAGGCCAAATGATTGATTTATTATTCGCAGAAAATAATTGGTAAATTAACCAATAATAAAACATAATCCTTAATTGCAGCCCTTGTCTGGACTCTTCTTTCCTTTATATGAGCCATTTATGTCAGACACTGTCATTTTTGGCACAGCTATGTCAGAAGTCTAACTTGAGTAGTGTGTATAATGTATATAGTAGCCGGTGTGCTTGGATTGCACGGTTAAAACAGGATCCATGTACGAGCTGACAGCTAATCACTGTGGATGTCTGTCTCTTTCCCACACTGCTGACCAGCCGAGGGGGAGGCTGTTCAGCGGGACGGAGCCATGGAGCCACCAGAGGACATGGAGGGTCGTACGTTTGTGGAGGTGATGAGTGAAAAGTACAGCCCAGAGAACTTTCCGTACCGCAGAGGGCCTGGTATGGGGGTGGTGGTGGTGCCCACCACAGGTCCTCAAGGCTCCCCTATGAAAGGTGAGCTGGAGGTGAATAATGATTGGCTTTGTTAAACTAACAGATAGATGTGGGCATATCATTACTTACCTCACTAGTGCCTCCGTAGAACGGGCCAAAGCTTGTTACATCTAGCTGTTTTATATATTGGCAGAAGACATTTGAATTCAGCCCATGTCTTGTGGCTGCATTGCATTCTGGTCTTTTGAGGCGTTTCAATGGTGGTAAAATTGGACCCGTAAATGCAAGATGCATCCTGTGTTCTTTTACTAGAGGAAGGAGAAACAGACACTCTAGTGAACCAGATCTTTTGACAGAGACACAGTATTAAACTTTGTTAAGCTTGTTTTCTGTTAATCAGTAAAACTTCACAATAGCTGCAGTTTATTCTGGGAACTTGCTGTCATCATGTCCTAGAGGAGTTTTTGAGCTTTGTCAAAAGGGTATATGCTGAATTTACAAGACTTTCGTGCTGAATCGCAGGTCGTCATGTTTTAGAAGCTGTTAGATGTGTACATATACTGATAAGCAAAGAAGAATAAAATTACGATACTTTTAAAGGACATTTGGTATAGCGGGCTCCCCATGAAACAGAACATGCCTAATTCCATTCTTTTGTTGTACTTGTTTTTTTTGTTTTCTCTTACTATGAATGGTACCAAAATACCAAATCATATTCTTTGTATGTGAAAATCTACGTGGCAATAAACCTGATTCTGGTTCTGATTCTGAAAATGCACTGGCCCTCACTGGTTTTGTGTAACAGCGTAAGAGTTCTCCATTTAACCATTACATTGAATTATTAGCTGATATATTACTTCTTTGTTTTAACAACTCGCAGCTTCCTTTGACTCATTACGTTTATTCTCAAGGCCACTTTACCCAAATTAAAAACCCTTGAAAACCCTCCTTTTTTCCTGTGTCTGACTAATCCTTATTAAGTCTCCTTTTCATCCTCTCCCACCTCACCTCCAGACCGTCTGAACCTGCCCAGTATGCTGGTGTTGAATAGCTGTGGGATCCGCAGGGCGGGAGACCAGGCTGAGATTGCTGCCTTCTGTGCCCATGTCATTGAGCTGGACCTGTCACATAACAAGCTGCAGAACTGGCATGAGGTGCTGTCTCTGCCTTTATTACAGTAGATCATTTCCATTAAAGGATAAGGCTGGTGATATTCTACATTTTGCTTATTGTCAACAAATCCTGTGAAAGGACCCAAACCAACAATGAATATATCCTACTAACAAGTATTGTGTGTGTATCCAAAGCCTGATATATCTCATTCCTCTGTGCCATAGAGCTCTATTGTTGTCCAAAAACTATTAAAACACATCAATGAGTCGCACCATTAACTAAAGACTACAGCCCCCAGCTATTCTAGGAAATTACCAAGCCTTTTTAAAAAATGAAACTATATTTGTGAGCCGTTTTTAAAGATGTATGTCTTCACTAGGAACCAATGGTCTTGGAGTTGAGCGTCAGACAGAATATGGCTGTTGGAAAGTTGAGAGACAGACTATGCACTGTTGGTTTTGGATTTTTATGGAATTTGTTGACAATAAGTAAAACATAGAAAACTGCCAGCCTTATCCTGCAAGCATTACCAGGTAAATGTGCCAAGCAGAGAAGGAAAACCTGTGCAGGCTGTCTGTCATCCTGGATGTATTTGTAAAGATCTGTGGCCTCACTGTCGTCCATAAAGTGAAATCAGTCTTCTAGTTTTCTGTTTCAGTTTGTGTTTCAAATGTTTTTTGACTATATAGGAAGACAAACTTAAAAACACATCATTGTCTCATTTTTAGATCAGTAAAATCGTGTCCAACATCCCCAACCTGGAGTTCCTGAACCTGAGCTCCAACCCCCTGGCAGGAATGACCCTTGAGCCGCGGTGTGCTGAAGCCTTTTCCCGGGTCCGACGCCTCGTCCTCAACAACACTCAAGTGTCCTGGGACACCGTGGTGCTGCTCACTAGGGAGATACCTGAGTAAGAAGAATAGCTGATCACTGCCTCCTCCATTCCTCCACAGGCTTGTGAGGTGATCTTGGGGCGTCTCACAGAAGCCGAGTAGGGGGACCAGTTTTCAATCCTGTGCTTTTGAGACTGAAGAGTAGGCACTACACTATTACACTGGCTTGCCTACTTTGAATTGGCTGACACAAAAGTCTGCCTAGTCTTGAATCACACTGGCACTTAATTCAGTACTACAGTGGGCTGCTGATCTTAAAGGGTCAGTTCATAAAAATGTATTTAGCCCTAGTGGTATCTATCCATGCAAATAATTATTTTATTCATCCAGGTTTTGACATATCTGCTTCTAAGATTTCTGTCACCTCCCCAATGGAAGTGAATAGAATCTTTCCAGAAATAATGTCCCTGTTACTCGGGATAATCCACAGACCACACTGTGAACACTTTCATTGGAGCTACTTTCTTGTTTGTTTGTGTGTTTTTGCACTATGCATTGCCTCTTTTTCCCTACTTTTTACCCTCTGTAAAGTAACCATCCCAGCCTGAACACTTTCAGAGCAAACACATATAACTGACACATATTTACGATAAGATAAGAGAAGCCTTTATTGATCCCTAAGGGGGATAATGTGAGTGTTGCAGCAGCACAAAGTCTGAGAAGTAAGTACAGATAAATAGAGAAAAAGTAAAATAATACGAATAAAAAAAAAAAAGAATAGAAATAAAAATAAAAACTATAAAACAGCAATTTAAGTTAAAATTACAAGGCAAGCAATACACATACAGTACCCTAACAGTGTAGTACTGTCGCTAAGCAAAGGGAAATAGGGGTGTTATATGTATAGTACATGTACCATATGTAGTGTGATGGAGGATCACATATGATATATTGTACTGTAATATTGTATTTATATTTAGGTATAAGAGTACTGTAAGAGTAATATGATAATATGATACAAACTATTATAACAGTGTAGAATATAATAAGTAATAATATATAACTATGTCTGTATTAATATAGTAACAATATAATGTAGTATATAATGTAATAATATAGTATAACATATAACCACAACAGCAACAGGGCTGGGGGTTGAGGAGGGGTTATTTAGTTGTTTAGTGAAGAAGATATACTGTAAGTGGAGGAAGGCAGGGTTCTGCTTTCTACTGAAGAAATAGTCCCTCCATTGTCCTCAGAAGGGCCACATCAGTCCCTTTCTATTTGACACAGCACAACAGTCCTCTTCAGCCTCCACCCTGTTTTCTCCTGTGATGTCCTGCAGGCTGGAGGAGTTGTTCCTGTGCCTTAACGAGTACAGTAGTGTAAGTGCCTCCAGTGTGGCCTGCCCCACCTTGCGCCTGCTTCACATCACCGACAACAGCCTCCAGGACTGGGCCGAAGTCCGCAAGTTTGGCTCCATGTTCCCCAGCCTGGACACTCTGGTCATGGCCAACAACAACTTGGCCTCCATTCAGGACAACAAGGATATCCTGCAACGGCTATTCCCAAACCTACGCAGCATCAACCTGCACAACTCAGGTCAGTGGGATGTTTTAGTGTCCCATGATGGTTTAATTCCAGGAGGAAACACCAAATTGCTTCTAATTTTCAGTTTACAGGATTTTTCTGAGTCCGTCCAGAATGACAGTATCAGCTTCTGTATGCAATGACTCAATAACAGCTGATAAAATTAGCACAAGCAAACATGTCACTGTATCCTAAAAGCTTTGTGTTATTTGTAGAGTATTACAATAGATTCTTCTCCACGTCAGCTTTTATCTCTGGGATTGTTTCTATTTTGGGGACTATCAGTGGTGAATCTATTTTTAGAGTTCTGTTGAGAGAAGATGGGACAAAAACAATATCCAAAGACGTGTTCAAATTGACTTCAACGCATCACTTCATCATATCTCCTTGGCCTGAGGAGCAGAAAAACATCATTCTTGCAAGTCATTTTGTCTCAGATTCAGCCATCAAGACTTATTTTGTATTAAAACATTTTTTAGAATTGAGTGGCAATGTCTTGAAACAAGAGATAATAAGGCAGCAAATATTGCTGATGGTGCCAAAAGATTAAGATTTTGACATACTTAAAGGATTTGTTTTATGGGATTGTCAACAAATCCCATGAAAAGAACAAAACCAAAAATGTGTAAGTCCATCACTCAATATTTTCGGACTCCCCTACTCTGTCTGTGGCTCTCAGTCCGAAAACCCATTAGTTCCTACTAAAGATTTAGTTTTTAAAAAAGTCTCAGTAATTTCCTAAAACAGCTGGGCACTGTAGTTTTTAATAAACCTTACTAAAACTGAAGTAAATACTGAATTTGTTGGGGACTATTTTCAGCTGCGGATTAATACACATTTAGTGCTTTAGTGAGTATTTCCAGCAGCAGGATGGTGTGTGTGTGGGATTGTGTCAAGATAAACTACAGTGTGTGTGTGTGTGTGTTCATGGTAATGAAGGAACATGTCACCCAGTGCAACAGTGTTGGTAGGACACATTCAATGAGGGTTTTTCAATCTTTTCATGGCAATTCTTGACACTAAGTAAAATAAAGAATATCACCAGACATATTCTTTAAGCACAGGCATACTTTTCACATTTTAGCAATGCTTGTTCACCTTGCTCACATTGCCCTTTTTAGTTATTGCCAGCCAGTTGAAGGACTGGAGCTAGTGTCTAGCTTTGTCAGGTGAAAAGCTAATCATCTAAAGTTTGTGTTATTTTTTATTTCATGGCCAGCATAGTCAGAACTTCTGAAAGCAAATATTATTTGATGTCACCAGCCAGGTAGCCAGCTGAGTCAGCTCCGTTGGGGCTGAGTGTCAGGAAATTCGGCTGTGTTTCAGTATCAAAGGACCAAATGTGAGACAGATCTAGTACATACAGTACTGTATGTGGCAGCCAAATGTCTAGGCTGCGGTGTGCAGACTTGGGACGATTTAGGCTGGGAAGCAGTGCTCAGGCTAGGCTTTGGACTACTGTAAGTATACTGCAACTGTAAGTCCAGCAACAACAGCTGTACATTCGACAATTATCCATGCTGGATTTAGCCTTCTGTAGGGCAAAGCGATTTTGGATGCCTGGGTCATGGAATTCATTACTAATCATTAGTGGACTGTGTGGGTGTGGTTTGATTTCATCAGATTTGAGTAACCAAACAACCCACCAACTGTCATTAGATTCTGATTAAAATATTGCAAAGTCCTGATTGGTGCGTATCACCACATCACCTTTTTCCAAGTAAGCCCTGCCCACTTCACACCAATGAAAAGAGCACAGAGAAAAACAATATCTAAATGTGAAATAAGCAAAACTGTTCTAACTTTGGCAGAAAAGTGTTAGTACATGTAGTACGCTCCCATCACTCATAGTTTATTAAGAAAATACGTTTTCAGGGCCTTTAAACTATCTACAGGAGACACCACCTTCTTCCAAAACTTTTCTGCTGTTTCTTTGTCCAAACATGTCTGTGTGTGTTTCCAGGTCTCAACCGATGGGATGACATTGAGAAGCTGAACTTCTTCCCCAAGTTGGAGGAGGTGCGGCTGCAGGGCATTCCCTTATTGCAGACCTACACCAACGCAGAGCGACGCAGCCTCATGATAGCACAGTGAGTCCCGTCAGTGAGAATGGACCTCCTTTATAGTAGATAGAAAGTTTGTTTTGTTTTGCATGTGAACAATAGAAGGCAATACTCTGGTACATTTCAGATTCACACAGTATCACAAATACCTGTTACTCAAATGCATACTACAGTATATATGTGCTTCCCCCTAGGCTCCCTTCAATATCACTGCTAAATGGCAGTGTTGTGACTGATAGTGAGAGAGAAGACGCAGAGAGGTTCTTCATTCGTTACTACTTAGACTACCCTGAGGAGGAGCTGCCTTACAGGTACACTGCTCTCACTGTCTATACTCTAATAGTATGAGTGTTTGTATGTGTGTGTGCTGTCAAGACTGACAGCACAACCTGCTCTTCTCCTCCTCAGATATCATTCTCTGGTAACCAAGTATGGGAAGCTGGAACCACTTGCTGAGATTGACCTCCGACCTCGCTGCCGTGCCCAGGTGGAGGTTCACTATGAGGAAAAAGTGGAACAGGTGTGTTAAGCATGTAATGATGTATTGTTCTGAATAGTTTACAAATGAAGAATAACCTGAGAGACAGGGCTTCAAGTGAAATTATGTAACCTTACTTCCTTTTGTCACTCCATTCATACTTGACCTTGCAGTCCTGTGAGTGTCTCTTAAGTAAATGTAATGATTGTTTCTGCCTCAGTGCTGTGTCCTTTACACTTATGCTGCCTTCCAAACCTTCCATTGTGAAAGACTAATGGATCAAACACATCATGGGAATCCACATGGTGTTTTTAGCAACTAGCTGGTGAACATAGAGGAGCATTTAGCAGCTAAAGGAGCAAAACAGCTAAAAGTAGAGTGAATATTGGACTTACAATCATCAGGTGGTCAGAAACATGATCCCAAATAAATGCTAATGCTTCTCCATGTCTTCTTGATGTGTAAATAGGCAACTGTTTTGCTAACATATTCGCCACATCAACTTTATAAGGTGATAAGATATCAATGTTGTGTCAACAGCTTGTTGCATAAAGATAAGACAGAACTTTATGTATCCTGAGGGAAATTGTTGTGCAGCAGTTGCAGTACGAAGTAGGAAAGAGTGCAAATATAAAGAGTACGAATATAAAATATCAATAAGATGCAAATCCAAAATATACACAGTGCCAAAAAATATAACCAGGTTAATGGTAAGGATCATTCTTGGTGAGTTGCATATAGATATGTATGTACAATATCAAATCTGAAGTACAGGTGCGTGTATATGCTTAATTCAGAATGTTCATGATTGTGTCCATGATACTGCACGTAATGTCCCGTTATTGTACATTGCTACCCATGGTGTGCCATAAGTCAGAGAGTTGTAATGACTGTAATCCAGAGAGAAAGCGAGAGATTTAACGAACAGAGCAGAACAGAGCTGGAATGGAGGCTGGAGCCACCTCAGCACCCCACGTCTCTGCTGTCCATCTCTCTGCACGAGGTAGATGAGGTGTACAGTTTAATTGCCACAGGAAGAAAGGATGTCCTGTGGCGATGTGCGGTGCATCGTGGTGGTAACAGTCTGCTGCTGAAGGTGCTCCTGTACATGACCAGCACATTGTGCAGTTTGCGCAGCGTCCTCCTCTCTGACACCACTGCCAAAGAATCAAGCTCCACCCAAAGCCAGCCCTTCTGATGAGCTTGTTGATTCTGTTGCCCCCAAATTACCAAAAGATCAATGGATGCTGGCTTAAATATACATTTGGCCTAAAACAAACTTGAAAATACATGTTGCAATCCTTTTGTTGTTCTTGATCTGGAAGTGATCATTTTCCCACTGGTAAGTCTAAGTCTGGCTAACAGCAGAATCTGGTCTCTTGTTCACACATCTGATTTGTACAATAGCTTATGTATCTTGTAGAGGCTAACATGAGTATTAAGTTGGTAAATTAGCCCACTGGCTTGTTAGCTAAATCACAAGACCAAAAACTGTTGCATTGCATGTTGTCCCTAACATTTCCTACTTATGACCAACCAGTAAAAGTAGTAGTGTAGTGCCCCCAATAGGCCCTGTGTGCAATTTAACAAATTGAACTAGACATTTAGTACAAATCTTATCAGAACTGTAGTGTTTATGAGTAACAGACAGCTTCATTTTTTATAGCATGGTTGTTATTGTCATGGTTTTGGCTAATATGCGTATAGGTTTGCATGACATTGTATTCACCACCGTCATTGTCAAAATTGTAGACACAATTGCTCTCTCAAAAAGATACGCTGTCAGTGTTCAGGTAATCCAGTGTCTCCACCTTTTGGACATTCCAACAGTGTAAACACATTCGTTTTCAATACTATGTACTTTTAGATGAACAATGCTAAGACTGGGAGAGATTTAAAATGAAATGGTGTGTGAGTGCACTTAAGTTCATGGCCAGGGTTATGTTTGCATCTTACCATCAGTATAAGCATAGCTATGAGCCATACATCTTAAAGCCACTATGTGCAGAATTTCAAACTTCCAGACTTTGGCTTATTGTACTTTTGTACTTATTCTGAGTGAAATGAGTGTCAGTTTAATGCCTAAAATGTAGAAACTGTTTGTCTTTGTGTCAGCTGAACATCCGTTTGGACCAGACAGTAGCTGAGCTGAAGAAGCAGCTGACAACAGTGGTCCAGCTGTCCACCAACAGCATGAGGCTCTATTACATCGACAAGTGCAGTGTCTTCGGCCCAGAGGAAATGAGGTACAACACCCGGGCACTCCACTCCTACAGCATCCAAGACGGTGATGAAATACTGGTGGTGCCCAAGACCAAGTGAACAGCTGGTGTCCAACTGGCTGATTAGAGTGACTTATTGGTTGATTGATTAATTGGATTATTTGTTGATTGGTTAACTGACATCACAAAATGGAAAATGCACATGGGACAGCATCAGCGGCCCACTTGGAATGGAGAGAGTAAAACAAGAAAATGATGTGAACACCATCATGAAGACTACACGGTGGACTACAGTGGGCTGCTGGGAAGCTCTGGCTGGAAATGCAGCCAGCATGGAGATGGTTTTGTCTTTATTTATTTCAGCTTTATTTGAGGGGCATCCACTGGAGTTAGTGGACAAATCTGTCACACTGGAGAACAGGCCGAGAGAGCAACTCGCAGTCAGCTAGCAGCTTAAGCAGAGGAGAGGGCACTGCTCTACCAGCAAAGCATCTCTTAGTACATGGCATGTAATAGCATCTGCATAGGCAAGCATCCAACACCGCTGGCTTGACCACTTGTCACAAAAGCTACCCTGATTAGTAGTGAGGCAGTGCTGCCGAGTGGAGAGGGACTGCTGCGTTCATCTGCACTTTTAAAGTGGGCACAGTATCAGGAAGAGCAGCAGTCATTAAAGGAAAAATCATAACGCTGTTAAATGCAGGGGTTGTTGATGAAACTAGCATTTTTTTGGGTCCATTTTGTTGTTCTGTGGTTGTTGTTTTTTTTCATATTTCTGTGGATAGTTGTCAAAGTTAGAAGATGCTACATCACATTCAGATCATTTACAAAATACCAATAACAAAAGGCAAGAGATTCTTTCAAGAGCCGTAATGACAATCAACAATCAGTGTGAAATTTATCGTAGAAAATGCAAATTTTAAATCCTAAAAGATCCCTCCAGATGTTTTAAGACATAAACATAAGCAGATACTCTGCTTTGAATAATAGTTTGTGTCTGATATGTTTTTTCCACAAACAGGATAGGGATGTATAAATACATTTCCTCCTTCTCCCTCATTGAGAAATCCAGAATCTATCAATCTGCTAATTTTGTAGTTAATTACAAAAGTTCAACTGCTGGACACAAGATCTTCTTAGGATTGGCTTCCAATCTAGTTGTCATCATACTTGTACAGACACATGCTAAACTGAGATTTAAGGCGACGACAGAGAAACTTTCCTCCTTCAGCAGATGAATGTGAAGACAGTGTTCTAGTGTCAAACTGCACAGTGAAGGTTGAACATTCAAGTGAAGTCACAATAAGCAAAACACATTTTTGGCTGGATGGATAAAGTGGAAATAAATGAGGCAGGTTAAGAGAAAATCGGTCGTACAAAAAGGAAAATTACACCATTTTATGACAAAATGGCTTCAGTTGATGTTTCCTTTATCTTGTTATGCGATTTATACATGTGTTTTGTGGACTTTGAGAAGACTTACGACCATGTCACTGGGAGTCTTGTGGGGGGCACTGCAGGATTACGGGGTACACGGGCCGTTGCTACCAGCCGTCCGGTCCCTATATAACCAGAGTGAGAGCTGTGTCAGTATTCTCAGCAGGAAGTCACAAACGTTTTCAGTGGGTGTTGGGCTTCGTCAGGTTTGTCCCTTTTCACCGCTTCTGTTTGTGGATAGTATCTCAAGGCGCAGCCGGGGGGAGTAGAGTGTCCGGTTTGGGGACCTCAGAATTGCTTCTCTGCTCTTTGCGGATGATGTGGTTCTGTTGGCTTCATCAGACTGTGACCTTTAACACGCACTGTCAAATGTGAAGCGGCCAGTATGAGAGTCAAGACCTCCTATTCTGGGGGCCATGGTCGAAGGAGTTCAGGTATCTCAGGGTCTCGTTCACTAGTGAGGGTAAAATGGAGCGTGAGGTGGACAGGCAGATTGGTGCAGCATCAGCAGTAATGCGGGCGTTGTACCGGACCGTTGTGGTGAAGGAGCTGAGCCAGGAGGCAAAGCTTTACTGTTACCAGACGATCTACGTTCCAACCCTCACCTATGGTCATGAGCTTTTGGTAGTGACCGAAAGAATGAGATCGCGGATACAAGTGGCCGAAATGAGTTTCCTCCGCAGGGTGGCTGGGTTCACCCTTAGAGATAGGGTAAGGAGCTCAGACGGAGGGACCTCGGAGTAGAGCCGCTGCTCCTTCATGTTGAAAGGAGCCAGTTGAGGTGGTTCAGGCATCTGATCGGGATCTTTCAGGGTGCCTTCCTTTGGAGATTTTCCAGGCACCTCCAACTGGTAGAAGACCCCGGGGTAGACCCAGAACACGCTGGAGAGATTATATATCTCATCTGGCTTGGGAATGCCTTGGGATCATCCAGGAGGAGCTGGAAAACATTGCTGGAGAGAGGGACATATGGACAGCCTTACTTAGCCTGCTGCCACCACCATGCAGCCCCAGATAAGTGGCAGAAAATGGATGGATGGATGTTTCCTTTTATCACTGACCAAGATCAGATGTTGCTGTGTTTCTTATCACAAAACGCATAGTTTGCACACCTGTATACACTCACACATGTCCACGCAGGTTACCACAAAGCAGCTGTTGTGTCATGTTATGTGCTTCCCCCTACAGGCTTCAATGTGTCTTTGATAAACAATGTGCTCTACCACTTCAGTAACCTCACTAGATGAGGTTTTTTTGTGTGACACAGGAGGAGCAGTATGAAGACTTGACTCCATTTAAAACATCATGTAAGTGCAGGTTTGATTATATCCATCCATCCATCCATTAGCTATACCCATTTGAATTCATTTGTGCACATTCCAGAGAGCAAGATAAGGATTGAGTTTGTCATTAACTTGTGTGTTCATGGCCATTTAAACGCATATGGTAGCAATGTGGTTTTGTTAAATTCCCTGATTTTGCATACATGGCTATGTGATTTTAGTAGATTTTGCTGTTATCTATTTCAGATTAGTTTTTATGCTTTTAAGAGGTTAGCATTCTGTTTTTTCAATGCTCCATTTTTTTCTTATGTAAGTTATGTCATTGCATAGTTTCTTAAATTAATTACATATGATCTTGTTTTATGGACCTTTTAAATGCTTAATCAATTAATCTATTTACAGTTTATTTATAATTTTCCAAGAATATAATTGGTAATTTTCCTTGAACAGACACTGGTCTCTGTTTAGTGCATGTGTATGCACCTTTGAACTGCCCATTATTCAGTGAAGTATTCCTTTATGCCTACATCAGTGCTTCACACTCTGCTCCACGTTTCTCTATCCTGCACAGAAACACTTCCACCAAAGATAGCTTGTTAGGATATTATTATTATTATTATTATGTGGAATATATACAGTATGTATTGATTTTATTATACAGCCTCCACCTTGTATAAGAGGAGCATTGATGTTTGATGTTTGGTGCTATTGATTTTTCCTATAGCAAGCAACTTAGCAGAGTAGGGGATTCCTGGCAGTGCCCAGTGTTATGGCTATGGACACCGCTGATTTGTCAAGCCACAAAATTAAATGTTCACATGTAGTGGCTGTTTGGAAACGCATATGTGTTTGGGCTGTACTCTCAGTTCATCCACTGTTGATAGAAAACTCAGCTCAGTGTGCTTTGGCCTCTTTTTAACTGTGTTTTTACCCTCCAAAAAGTATCAACTTCTCAAGTATGTATATTCCACAATATGTCCCTCCTTACTATTACAATTTACCTGTTTTATTTTATAACACAACTGCTATACTTGAATATTAGAGGGTGTGATATAGTAAGACTAAGGAGTCAGTATGTAGGTGTAGCAATGGCACACAGCAGGTTAGATGAAAAGAGTTACAGTACTGGGACCTGTTTCCCCATTTTATGACAGTAGTGCTGATTAAATGTTAGCGTAGCATGAACCACAGCCATAGCAACCAGCACGGAGAGAGGCAGCAGTGCAGTGCTGGCACCAACTTAAGTATTGAGTTATAGTGTCTGTGTGTCTTTGAAGTGAGAACAAGTGGTATGTAATTGTTTGCAGGGTGGGTGATTTTTTTTTGGTATGCATGTTATTTATTGACTTTATGTGTTTGCAAGGAAAGTGGTCACTATGCCTGCTTAGATTTATGGAATAATGAACTTGATGGAACTTTGTTTTACATTAAGCTCAAGAAAAACGTTTGAAGTCTTGATGTAAATTTATTGTTTACCTGTTGAATTCATCCAGATTTTGTTTTTTTAAGAATAGTATGTTATCATGTTATTTATTGTGTCTATTGCTTACTGTCCAACCTGCTACAAGCTGAAAATAGTGGCTAAGGCATTTTACAGCCTTTAAAGCCCCTGAAAACTTAATTTTAGATTTTAAGTATTTCTCTGTAACATTAAATATTCATGACTAATAAAGCAACAATCAAAGTTAAAGTTAGGAAAAAACATTCTTAGTTATTATTTATTAAGAGTTTAACAAAAACTCAGCTAATCTGCTTCATCAAGAGTGTGTGGGTGTGGTTTGATCAGATTTGATTGACAGTGTCCTGGCAAAATAAACAAACAACCCCAAATTTCTAAAATTCTACCCTAATATCCTTTAACACCTATAGGCAATGCATTGTATAGGTTTTATTTGGTCATTCTGTTGTTTTGTGCTGCAATTGTTGCATTACTCTGACCGACTGGACCATCAACAGTAAACATCAGGTTCGGTATCGGTCCCACAGATGCATACTATAAGGCATCTAGAGCTGCTTTGTATTTGTCATTCAGCAATTTTACAGGGAGACTTATCATCATATAGGCAGAGATAATAATTCCACCAGCAGTGGCCTCAATAGACCAGAATGCATTATAACCTCCGGACATGTTGTGATTGTAGTTTGAGTAAGAAGTGACACGCTTTTTGTTAAACTGATGATTTGCTATCACTCTTAATTGCTTTCACCACTTTAATACATAACCCAGAGATGACTATGACATTTAAAGCAATACTGTACTTCGACATTTTGTGAAATAGGCTTATATGCTTTCTTGCCGATAATTAGGTGAGAAGATAGATGCTACTCTGAACGCTAAATATGAAGTTAGGGGACAGTTAGCTTAGCATAAAGACTGGAAACAGCGGGAAACAGTTAACCTGGCTCTGTCCAAAGGTAACAGAATCTGCCTACCAGCACCTCTAAAGCTGACTAATAAACATATTATATCTTGTTTGTTTAATCCATACAAAAACTGAAGTGTAAATATGACAGGTTGAGGTTTAACAGGGGTTTATGTGCTGGACTATTTCTTGGCCGGGGGCACTTTCTGGAGTCTCCGCTTTGAAATAGTTTGGAACATAACACCCTTGTAATATGACAACTTGTCATTTATACACATAGTAGTGAGCTTTAGAGGTGCACACACTGTAGATAGATTTTGCTACTTTCAGACTGAGTCAGGCTAGTTGTTTCCCTATTTCAGGTTTTTGTGCTAAGCTAAGCTAACCGGCTGCTGGCTGTAGTTTCATATTTAGCGTACAGACATAAGAGTGGTATTAATCTTCTAACTCACTGCCAGACAGCAAATAAGCATATTTCCAAAAATATCAAACAGTTGCTTCAAAGGAGTCCTGGGGGATGTTTAAAGGCATTTTCTTGTAAATCTAGGAAATCATTAATTGAAGTAGTCAAAACACTTCCTGAAGAGTACCTGAGGGTGGATTTTTCCTTTAAATTCAAGTATAACCCATTACCTCCCTCTCTACTCCTCAAAGCCATTGCAGTCTATTCATATTGTAAGAAGCAGCTGAGCAAATGAGAAGCTGAAAATTTAGTTGAAATACTGCGCAACCTCTCAGAAATGTGATTAACTGATATAAGACCTGTTAAACACTCTTCTGTTAGATTAGGGCTTGCCTGCTGAAATGGAGATAATTTATACATTGAAAAGCTCCATATTTCCTTTGCTTAGTTAAATACTTGACACATAATGCTAGACATCTGACAGCTTCAGTACAGCACATCCTATTTGAATGGAAACCTGTGAAACTAAATAGATACTTGCTACCCTGGGTATATCAGTAAATACACTGCTTGAGTCATCATCTGCCTCTAAAAGTAGTGCACCAGAGCTCACGTGGAACTCAGAAGACTGTATTTGTCTTTAATTATAGTGTTATAGATTTGGGTTGGCCTAAATGTGCAGGTTTTATCCCGGCTCAGAGTTATACACCAGAATTTAAGCTAATCAATTCACTCAACTATATGTAACACGGGACTGTTCATAATCTGTGGCAATTAAAGCATAATCATTTTTTGTAAGAACCTATATTAAGTATTAAATGGAACAGAATGAGTCATCTTTCTTGTATAAGTATATGTAGAGAAAGATGCGTCACTGAATGGTAATAAATGACAGTCTCCCTCCTCAGTGTGTGATACTTTGTTTCATTCACAGCAGCAGCTTTGGAGAATGTCAGGGGTCCGGATGTGTTTCATGGTACAGATGGTTATACTGCAGTATGATTTTATGACTCATTCACTTTGATGCAGATGCTTGCACACTCCAAGCAACTCATTTCATGAGTGCTGGAACTTGGAATGCTCAAAAGAAACAATATTTGCCTCAACCAACCATGAATACAGCAAAATATATTCTTATAACGAGCTTGAGTATTGTAGGAGAGTTAGAAGTCTTGTTGAACACAGTAACATCACTGCATATAAGCATATCAATTGAAGTTAATATGACAATATAAAATGTTTATTTATTTAACAGCATTTTTCTTTCATAGTTCTTGAATTATTAGACATTCAGAACATCACAAAAATGGTAAGCTTTATTAATGTCTTCTAAAAATGGGTTTGTGAATTTTAGCAATAATATAGCCTATGTAAAACAAATGTAACTGACTTGTGCTAGGAGGTACTTTATTTACTTACTTTACTTAAAGCCATTATTATTAGTATTGTTCCTACTGTATACTACTACTAAAAAAATAATAGCAATACTTTCCCAGGGGAAACAGGAAAATGATCACAATGTCGTCTGTATTTTTACACAGCAGATATCAATATCACAGGATTTGGTGACAGTTCCAGTTGCATTCACAACCCGAACAAAGCTTATGGTTAAAAACTACTATACATAAATTTGAGGTGATTGAAGTTATTCTGTAGGCACTGGTTTTTCCAACAGTTTCTCATTAAAAGCATGCACACTTATTGGGTGGAGTAAGCATTTTTTTAGTAGTATTTACCACTGGAAAGCTTACCTGAACTGTATTTCTGGTGTACTTAGACCTACAACCACAAAGCTAAAGTAGCCGTGTTTCCCATATGCATGAACGTCGCATTTTTTCAATGAAAGAAATCTCTGATGTTTACGTTCATCACCGTGGCGACGGTGTAGGAGGCGTTTCGCTGCTCTAGCTGGTGACGCTGACAGAGAGGTGTGAACCAATCAGAAACTAGCTCTGTTACCGGACTGACGTCAGCGTTAAAGCGAAAAGAACCGTTACTTGGTTGCTGAACTCTACAACTGCAAGGGGATAGCAGATATGGCTGAATACCAGCGTAGTCTTGATTAAAGCCCATGGCTGTGTAGTCTTCTATCCAACATTACCTTCACAGTAACTTAATTAGTGGTCTAAAAAGCAGCACGAACCAGTCATAAGGATAGTTTGGGGGGTGGGGGGCGTTTCGCTGCCCGTTTGGATCGGGATGATCTCCAACTGTGAGGTGAGTGAATGCAGTTAACTAACGTTACCTTACACCACCATAACCCTGATAGGCACTGTTCTCTCCTATGCACAGAAGCACAAGCCAAACTCCAATCAAACTCTGGCAATGTTACGCTGTCTAGCTTGTCGGGAATGAATGCACACCTTACCGATCACCATGTAACGTTAACAATGAGACACTACAATATTCGGCATGACTGCGAAAAAGGGCTCTATTTCTGTATACTTTCAAGTTATAAGACAGGTACAGAAACTGCACTGCTGTGTGTTGTGGGGGAAGAATAAGATGAACCAACTAAAAGTTCTGATTTTGTCGATTTAAGTCTTGCTTATTCTGTCGGATATAGCCATGCCTAAGAGTGGAGTGGTGTCCTAGCAAGTTTAAAGTTCCTAGCTATGTTATTACCCGTGAAATTGTGTATGGTTTGTCTATTGCAGTGCCACAATTCACTCACACACTACAGACATCACAGCGTGGTGGTCTCTGAACACTGGCGTAACACCGCTGCTGTCTTGGCTAACGTTACACCGATACAGTATTCTTGAGTTAGCTAGCGAGATAGCTATGCTAGTTAACTAACCGATGCGGGACGTTCACTGAGGTTACACAGACGAAATAACTAGGCTGGTTAGTTAATAAGCGTTGTATTAACTTTGGGACGCCACGTTTTCGCTGTTTCAATCTCCTCTCCGCCCCCTTCACGGACAGCACTCTGTCAAAGCTGCCCCGCTTCCATTACCGAGCAACGCTCCTGGGGTCTGAGTGGTTATCTAATCACGTGTGGAAATAACGTTATCACCATACTCTATAAGGAATCTTTCAAATACATTGACATTTGCCTCAAATCCGTCTGTTCAGAACCATATACAAACGGCCGCACTGCAGTGGATCAGCTATGGCTTCTGTGCCAGTGCCGTCCCATCTCCTCTTAGTGTCATGTAATGCTATACCCCTCACAGAGACCGTCCACCACAGTACTACGTCTGTCTTTTTCCATTGTCTTGCACACATACGTCAACTGTTTTCCTGTGCTAGGGAATACTTGATTTTATTTGGTAATTTACTGTTAATGTATGTTTTTCATGCGCCAGTATTGCAACTACATTATATACATGTGTGTCCAGAATAAGAGAGACAAGGTAGAATATGACTTTAATTTTGAAGAAATTGAAGTGACATGTATAACAGTGATTCCCAACCGGGGGTACTTCTGAAGTTACCAGGGGGTACGTGGACAATTGTGAAGCTCAGCTAATTTGAAAAAATAGAAATTATGATTTGTTAATATATATCTAGTTATTTGTGTTTAGTAGACAAATCAACACTCAGGTAAGATTACACATTTTTGTGATGCTGATCTTTATAGTTATTGTCACAATAACTTACCAACTATGGTTGTCTGACTGCACAAGACATGCCTCAGTTTTCCACCAACCAATTGTAAATTGATTAAGAGTGCAGAGACTACCTGGAAAAAAGACAACAAAAAGCTAAAAGTAAAGATACTGTTAATGGTTGAAACAACCAGTTTCTGTCACTCCAAATGGCAGTAGTACAAATGCAAACTTACTAAATTAAAACTACTAAAAAATACCATTGAATAACACCATAAAGCCATCCCTTCTATCAAAGGGGTATGATAAAGGGGCCAGTCTGAGGGGGTAAGTTGGACAGAAAAGGTTGGGAACCACTGATGTAGAAGATGTCATATTATGCTGTAATACAATTAGTACCGCCAGCGTCAAAACTATCATTTTGATATGTGAAATTTCAGAGCAACTGACAGCCAACAAATTACTCAGTATGACAGTCTGGGGTTTATACAGTATCTATGCCATTTGCTATGCAGTGGCACTATTACTGGAGGAACTGCGGATGAATCATGATCCAGTGAAACTTGCCCCTCACTTCAGATTTTAATTTCTGTGAAAGCAGCCAATCTGCTGGCTAATAAAGCAGTGTGGTGGACTTGATGCTTACCCAGCTTGGCTCATAAAAAGCCTTAATGCTAGTCCTTTAAGAGCAAATTGAAATGCCGCTGAGTGTTGAGTGACCTGCAGAGGTCATAGGCGTCTGCTATATTTACCGGCTCTGTAACTTGATCTGTGGCATTCTGGATCGCTGTGCTCATACTATCCTCTCATGCTCTGGGGCCACAGCCTCCCAAGTAGCACCCCATTGCTTTCTGTCTATTGGCCTTGCCGCTCAGAACAACAAGGGTGAGCCTCTTGCAAACCGGCTTAACTGCCACTCTTCCTCCCTCTTCTTCTTTTAGGTACCTGCTTGTCAGTTTAATGCCTGTGGTGTGGGCTGTTTGCTCAGCTTTAGGGCACGTCTTCCCAAAGAGACAATGATAGAGGACAGGGATAACGTTTCAGAAAGTTCTGGATTTTTCCAGCATGAGTAGAAGAACTGTGAACAACTCTCCGCGGTAGGGCACAGCACCATTTGATATGTGTGACGTTTGCTTTGGATAGTGAAAATGTGTATAATAGCTGGTTGTGATGGCAAAATACAAACTTTGAAACAAGTGCTGGAAGAGCCACATAACGAAGGTGTGCAAGATGGAGTCAGCCTATCAACTTTCTTTTTATAATTGAGCAACTTTTCTGGATTTGATAATGCGAGCTGAAGGATGCATCATCAATCTTTAATGGTTGGACCTGAAATCCGGAGAATGTGTTGACCGGTGGCCTGTATGCTCACTTCATGCTGAACATGTCTGCTGTAAAGTGAAACAGTTTGCTGAGAGAGACGGCCCAAAACAGATCAAGACGTTGATTTCTGCTATTGTTGTCAGTTTATAGGCCTATAGGCAATATGGTATTTCTCAGGTGCAGCATTAACTATCCTCTGTCCAACTAGATAGTTTGATAGCAGTGTTTAACAGCATCTAATCTAGTGATACTGCATGTATTTACCTTTTTCAGATTACACTTATCTGAATACAATTCCCCAGTCAATGGGAAAAGGTAAAATGTTTTTAATGTTACAGTTTGACTGTTTTGTCCTGTGTGTTGAATGGTATGTCATGTAACATGTCTGTGTGTTTCCACAGGAGTGATCAGTGTCACAAAGCCTGTGCGGGTGTGTGTGTACACTGTGGGGTAGCAACAGTAGAATGAGCTGCCCCAGAGCCATCGCAGTCTGCGGGGACTGACACACACCGCTACTAATACGGCAGGTAACTACTTCACACACACATGCTTTTACACACACACACACACACACACACACAAGCTGTTTCAGTTGACAGTGTGAAGTCTTAAGTATCCTCAAGTACATGTAGTTCATAGTGCGTTCCTGTTGTTGCATGTAAGGGTAAGAGTTGTACCTCACTGACTGCATGGTTCAGATGTATCACAGCAAAAGTGACTAGTGCCTTTATGAAAGAGAGTCCGAAAAAGTTAGAAAAACAAGTTATGTGTTATGTTTTATCAGCTTCCCAGTGACTCACAGAAATGACTAAACTGGACAGGTGATGCTGCACGTCAGTTCCTTCTCAGCTTACAGCATTACTGCCATGTAGACATTTAGACTGTGACACCAATAGAGTATTGAAATTGTGGCTTTCACTGCTAAAAGGTTTTGATGATGCCAATATCACTGAAAAAAAAAAAACAACACATGGGAAAACAACATTCAGCAGTTTTGTTTGCACGCACGCATTATCAACACATATCCACTGCAGTGCATCTGTTATATAATACAGTGATGGTAGCATATTCAGATTTCTAATAGAGACCAGTTTATCTAGTGGATTTGAAAAAAAAAGAATCAAGAGAAAGCCTGAGAAAATAAATAGGTTTTAAGGTGCTATTTAAAGTTGTGCACTCATTTGGCTTCTCTGAGACTATGGGAGGCTGTTTGAGAACGAAAAGTCCCTGCTCTGATGATCTGAAGCTCCTCCTAGAGGTCAGAGGGCCCAGCAATTCCTTTAAATATAGACCACATAGTGCACTGTATGTCAAGTGTAACATTTTAATCCTGACAGCAGGGTCTGAAATGAAGTTTTTTTAAGAATAGCTTTTTAACATATATATGCAATTAATAATATTAAGATCTGCCACAGTGGCAGGTGACCTGAAATTTCTACCTGCCACAGCCAACATTTACCCTGTATTTGGCAGGTGGCAGGTGCTAATTTAATTCCCTACCTGAAAGTGACGGGGAGCCAATGGAGAAAAGCTAAAACTGGTGTAATGTGTGATATATGTTTAGTTTTTGTTAAAAGCCTCACTGCAGAGTTCTGGAGTTCAGATAGAGAAGATTTTCTGAGGCAGGTGAACAAAGCATATATAGACCAATAAATCGGTCAGGCCAATATATCAGCTGATATCAAGGTTCAAGGTTCATTTATTGTCATTTTACAACACAGGGCTGCGCAATGAAATGAAAGTTGTAGCCCCCTTCATGCTACACACACACATATAACATGTATACAAATATATAAATTTGAATAGAATAAAATAAAATTAAACAATATATGCAGTTACATATCTATACACATATACATCCAGAAAGTATGTACAGTGTGTGTAATGTCAGTGTAAAGCTCAATGTCATTTATTTATGGTGAAGAGGATGAGGTGGAGTCTCACAGCCTAAGAAAGAAGCTTCTCTGTAGTCTGGTGGTATGGCAGTGGATACTTCTGTATCGTACTTCTGTGGCTGGGGTGGGTATTGTCTTTTAGTATCATTTGGGCTCTGCTCAGGCACCTCACCGAACTGATATCACTGATGCTCGGTAGATGGATACCAATGATGTTCTGGGCGGTTTTAATCACCCGCTGCAGAGCCTTCCTGTCCTGGGCCATGCCATGCACATCCCATGCCAGTTTGTAATGTTTCCAGTCAAGATGCTTTCTATTGCTCCTCTGTAAAAGTTAACAAGAACTTGGCACATTGATTTTGCCTTCTTAAGTTTCCTTAAGAAATGCAGTTGTAGAAATGTTTGAGGCATCCATTCTTTTATTGCACACGTCAGTTTTGAATTGTGTCAAACTTGATCGAGTTATTGTGATAATAGAGAGACATTAAAAACAATGATGAGAGATTTCAAAGCAGCACATTTTGTAGCTTATGGGCAGCATGTACACGGAGAAGAGGACTCGACCAAAAAAGGCACACCGCATATTAAATGGCAAAACATGGTAATTTATGGAGAAGTGGAACATTTGGTCTGACAGATAAGATTTAAACCACTCACATATGGTTCCAGGTATCCCAGCACACCTTCTGAGCCAAATGCAATACTTACTAGAGTGCGCTTGTATCAGAATGTCGTGTGTGACATGAAGAAGGGCGGTCTCTGTTGAGAATTTATAAAATAGTATTGTTTTCCAGAATATCTAGAATTTGTACAGGAGGAAGTATTTATAAAATGTCATTAACAGTATCATTTTTTAGACCAAGTCTTTAAAATCAGTGTGAGTGACATCATCATTGACATCCAGGTGAGCTATAGTGCTGCTGGTGATTGACACTTTGCAAATAGATATGAAGCCACTTCTGTGTATCTAATGCTTCTCTCAGCATCACTCAGTGGATGGGCACAGATTGATAGGGGTTTCAAACAATAATGTCATCTAATTGACCAAATGATTACCTCAGTGAATAAAGAAGTATGCCAGTAAGCTGCAGAGGCTAGAGCATCAATCACTGTAGCCTGCAGATTCAGTCCTCTCTGAGGTCACTGCTGTTTTTATGGCCTCTCGTGTGAGTCACCAACAGATGGTGGTAATGATAAATGCAAATTGGCTGCTCCTTTCCAGGTTTTTATATTGTAGAAACTCCGGAAACTGGAGGGAATTTCCTTGTAGCAGAAAATGAAGTTGGAGTATGAATCGTGAACAAAAAAAAAAATCTTCTTCTCAGTTGCAACTTTTGAATGCAGTGTTTTGGGGGGGGTGAATTGTTTTTGAGAGTTTAATAAAGTATGTTCAAGGACGGAAAATGAAAGGTGACAGAGCTGTTAGAGTCAGTGCTTCAGAAGGCACTGCTTGAGGGGCTAGGGCAAGCAAAACCATAGATCTCTTCTTTCATAGCATTTTTATAAACCAGATGTTTTTATTTCCACTGTAATTTTGTGGTTTTATTTGGCACTCCCTATTCCTCTAGGTCATTTCCTCTTTTTCTTCGTATCTGGCTGTAAATAGGGCATTACATACAGCTTTGTACTGCCACACACAAGACTTGGCTGAGGGGAAAACAAAAGTGTTGAATGGCATCTAACCAGTAGCTAGGGGAGGCTGGAGAAGGTCCAACTATGGCTTGTCAGAATAGCCAAGTAGTCAAGCCTAGCTTTAATACGAAACAGCTTGGCAGCTAGTTGTAATGGGCAGAAAGCGAGGGCAGAGGCGTCAGTGTGGCCCTCACAGACATCAGCAGTCTCTTATCTGCTCACATTTCAGGGTATATATAGCCGCATGTAAGTCCAAGCCAAACCCAGCACAGCTCAGAGACCTCCTAATAGCCCCCATGTTTATTTCTAAAATTATTCCTTATGAGAACGTCACTATGTCTACATCCTGTTAGTTTTTGTGTTAGTTTGTACAGATTTTTTTAGTTTATATTGTGGTGATGGTAACAATAGAATGTCCTATGGATTTAGCAGCTAAACAGCCAGTTGGTGGAGACAAAAACAGAGCGAGCAAAGGGGGAGCAAATATTTGACTTCCATTAATCAAGTGGCCAGAAACATGACTCCAAATGATTGGTAATGTTGCTTCATGTCAGCTAAATTTGTAAATAGGCAACTCTTTGCTAACATTTCCCTTTATAAGGTGACAATATGCTAATATTGCGTTCACAACTTGTTATGCTGCCCCCATGGATGTATTATAAGAACTGGATACTGGACCCAAAGATGGTGCCTATTCAGTCCAATGAGAATTGCTCACCTGGCACATACGCCGAAAAGGTTTCTAGCTTCTGGGTTTACTTTACTACTGGGTTATGCGGCCCCCTGAATATGCGCAGTAGTGTTTCCCCCCGCTGGCCCCTGCCCGCAAGTTCCCACTCGACCCATAGACTTTACATTGTGATAACGTCACAGATTTTTAAATCGCTTTTCTCGGCTCGAGGAAAGTTTTACAAATATAAAACCTCCATGGATCAAACATTTATAATAGAAGAGTCATAATCAACCTTGTTTGCAGTTGGAGGTTTCCTGTCAACAGTTTTACAGACATCTGGCCTATGGGGAAAATGCTATTTGGCCCACAGGGGAATTTTTTGCTGCAATACCACGAGTGACCACTGGAAAAAATTGGAATCAAGGCTGAGTGGCGGCGCCTTATCCAGTTCTTATTATACATCCATGGCTGCCCCCAAAAAGCAAAACAATCTATTAATGCAGGTGTAAACTCAAGAGTCACTTGCACCGGTGCACCGAAATCATTTTTCTCACACTCTGATTTTCACCAGCAATTTATGAGCGAAATGCTCGCACTGTAGGCTGTCTCAAAGGTGGGGTCAGTGATACTGGAGAAAGATTGTTGATATTTATACTCTGATATTATTTACATTCCATTACTATCATGGTGTAGCTCCGTTCCTTGTGGGCGAGAACGTGGAAGAGGGAGAGTGGCACTCTCAGAAGTCGTGTGCACGAGCATGAACGCCACCTGTTGTTGTTTGGCTGGAACAGTGTTGTGTGGCTTTGTTTCTTTACCATTTACAGAGCCAGGGCTGTGTACAAACACCTGACTTTCTTCAGCGCACGCACAGAACGGACAGCTAACGGACCGTGAGGAGATATTCGCTGCATTTGACAAAAAGTGTATTGGATTAGAATCGCTGACCCCACCTTTAAAGGAGAGCAGCGCTGCAACGCTAGCAGGCTGAGACACAACACAGTGGAGCACAGTAATGAAAGGATCGGATAGGTGTATCTGGCCCAGCACTGAACTTGACTTTTTTCATAGAATCGCAGTACTCGCCTCAAAACTGCACTGACTCAGCTGAGATTGAGCTAACCATTTAGTATAGTACAGCACTTCCCCACACACTCTTATACACACACACACAGACACACATACTCTCACTCCAAATCCCCAGATGTTACATTCATGCAATGTCACCCTGGGGCACGGCGGCTGTGGCGTCCTGCGTCATCACACACACTCTCCTACTGCACTTAAGATTGGCTCTGCTCTCTAATAGGCCGGGGGGAGACCTGGGAGGACAATATGTACTGTAAGAGATCTGACTCACTGATTTATCACTCACTCACTGACTCACTGATTTATGTATGGATTTTCAACAGAAGCGCATTTCAGCGAGTTCATAGACCCATTCAAAATCAACAAGAGAGTTTGCAATTAGTCTGTGGCTCATTGAAATGTCCATATAAAAAATTATATATAAAAAATATCTACATTTAAGGCTTTAAAAAGGTCTTACAAATAGTTTTTAGCCAGGTTTATTTTCAGGGTTTTGTCATTGAAGATAGTTGAGATGCAGTTGCATTTAGGGTTCATATTATGTCTACCACATTTTATAATACGCATAGATAGACATTGAGTCCTCAAACCTCTTATGTCTCTCTTCTGTTTTTTTTTTTTGATAGTAATTATCTGTAGTTTCAGAGCCTTCAAATCAAAGGCAGATTGTTTTTGCCACATGCTGGCCACCTGATGAATGTAAGTCCAGTATGTAGATCAAAGCAGTGATAGTGAACCAAAACATTAAAGTTGCGGTCCGTACAACCAAAACAATGAGCTGAAAGGTGCTAAAATGTAGTGTTTTGTTAGTTGTTTTCTTGGTTTTCTGGGGGGGGGGGTTGCTCTTGAATCCAGTTCCTGGTAGTGAAGTGGGGTTCCTAAAAGCTAGCTTTAGCTTGGTTTTCTGAAACCTGCCCAGTAAGTGAAACCTCATCTCTCCAGCTCTTTGCCAAGAATTGCCAGCAGTCAGCTGCTTAAACCTTCTCCTCCTCTGGGCTCATGCAGTCACTTCTGCCACTCTGTTGACAGCTTTCTTAATACAGATTTAGTAGAAGCTTGGCAGACCAACCAGCTCTTTCATAGTAGTAGAATGTTGTATTTTCACATTGTTATACTTTCACTTTATATTTTCCTCTGGCCTCTCATATTTAGTTCTATCCTATCCTGTTCTATAATTTTCCAGCACCACAGAAGCTTGTTGGGCAGAGCTTTTTTCATTTCCTTGGTGGTTTTCTAAAGGAAATACAGAGCATTAAGTGCAGCCAGCAGTCTGTAGCTCTGATAGTAAGTGTAAATTGGCTATGGAATATGCCCTTCTCTTACTTTTAAGTCCTTTATGCGTTGGTAGCAAGCAAACAAATGCAGCTTGTTGCCACGGTAGCTATGGTAACTACTGGTTAGCACAACCTCAGGGGAGGCTGAAAATGCAGAGTAGCCAGGGTGTGTGTGTGTGTGTGTGTGTGTGTGTGTGTGAGTGTGTTTGTGGCGCGTGCTCGTGCCTGTGCGTGCGTTGTTGTTTCCGTGGAGACATCTCCTCTCAGAAGTGAAATCCATAGTTTGCTATCATCTTATCAATCCTGCGTGTCCATGTTGTGTGGTGGTTACTCCCACGGGTGTTTGCACTTCAGTCTCAGCAGCTCGCCCACCAGGCTAGCCCGAGCTTGTTTCACTCAGCTGCCCTGGGTCTTTGGCTGTGACACAGCCGTGGGAATACAGAGAGGGTGCACGCATGAGGCAGTTAGGGTTAGGTTGAACCAAGGCCAGGGTGGTGCAGTCAAGTCAGTGTTCATGATTAGGTATTGTGGAACTGTTCATTTGAGAACCATTGCTTTAGTGAAGAGCCATGTTTATATAGTGGGTCTTACTGACAGTTTTGTCAGAGAAAACACAACTGATGGTGCTACAGATCATCCAGGATTCTCACTGTAATTCCACTCACTCCTGTTTTATCATTCTGTTTACACAGTGTGAGGAGTCACATAATAAAGGTTTGAGGTTTTTGTGGCCACTGCTGATGTTGATATTTTAAAAAATCTGATAACAATATATCGGCCTATACTAATTTTTGAACATATTCGCAACGTAAACAAACATTTTTGATAAGGTTACCATACATTGTATTTTAAGGTGTGACCAACGTACGTACTGTCAATTTATCTCTAAAACACCAACTTCCTCTCCTATAACGTCGTTATACAACATATCGGGGCCACAGTAGCTCATTTCACCTCTTCTAATGTTTGTCTTGGTGGCAATTATTGTGAAATCATTGTTCCATGAGGTATCAGATGTTAAATAGAGGTGGAAATGAATGAATTTCTATGCTGGTTTGAATATTTTTGTTCAGTTTGGTACAAAGATTTGAAGCTGCTGACTATGTAGTTTGTTCTTGTTTTTAAAGCTACTAATGAGATGGTTTCAAATCTGAAGTATGTCTCTATAACATTAAATATTCATGACTAAAAATGCAAAAATCCAAGTTGAGAAAAAAACATCTTAGGTTTTATTTATCAAGAGAAAGTAAAAAAAATATTTTTTTGTGCTGTATATATAATCACATAGATTTGTGTTGAAATATGCAAGACTCCGAGGTTTGTTCCGTATGTCAGCTGCCGCGCCAAGTATAAATAGCAGAACACTGGCTGACCATAGCCCCAGTTTGTGCCTCTCACACATAGCTGCTGCTGGCCTTGTTGGCATAAGCAAGAATGATATGTGGTGGCGGAAAAACATGAACAACATTTATTCCTCTGCAGTAGCAGCAAACACAACACATGGGCCAGCCAATAACTGCGCTATGTTCAGAGCTTAACAAGATATTAGGGCTGACGAACAGTAACATTAACCGCAATAAACAGCAGGGCTCTGGCTATGTCCTGACACTCCCCCACAGACACACAGCGGAGAGCCTCTCGTAGTAGAGCTGCTAGCTCCTGTATAACACAGGTACCCACACAGTGACTCTCTCAAAGGGACATAAACATGCTTCTGGTGACTGTCAAAGCTCCACCAGACTCCCTGTCTTTCAGAGAGTCTGACAGTATCTTCTCATGGCTCATTCACAAGGATACCTGGTTGCAGCCTGCAGAACGGGGCGGGGTTCAACATTGAACGTTTAATCCCACCCACCGGGGTTTGATTGGTTTAAATGTTGAATTTGGGCGGGGTTAAATGTCGATTTCATTGGTTTGGGCTTGGGTTTGGACAGGGTTAAACAACACCAGTCTGTTTATAAAATAAAAAGGACCTACCAGTACACTTACTTAGCTAACAATGTCATGAGGGTAACTGTTCATCTGTAAACTCTTTGTTTCGTATTTTAAACGTAATGGTCACTTTGAACCATGAGTTGACAATAGTTGGAAAAGGAGCAGCTGTAAAACGGCGCGTACAATTTTTTTGAGCGTCACAAACCCTACGAAATGTCTCTTTTTATTATCAGAACCACAGCCACTGCTTCAGACTTTCCTCAGTTCAATCTTGAATTTTTAAGTAAGTTCGGTCTGATGCTTAGCAACCATTCTATCTGCAACAGAGTTATTGCACCAGGTTTGTGTCTGTGTATTCTGTGGTCTTTTAGTAGGTTTGTTGTTTGTACGACAGGTGACTCAAACTATCACACTAGTTGTGATTGTTGATGCTTGTTTGTTATACCTCAGTTCCGGCCAGGCTTCCCGCCACATTGCCCAAACTTGGCCATTGTCTGGCTTCAGTAACTGGCAAATGTAGGGATGGACAGTAAATCCAGATCCAGGCTCAATTCCATCAGAAAACTATGGGTGCTGTCAGAGACAGAGTGTCCATGTTTTACTGTTGCCATCTGCATTACAGTGCCAAAACCAAAATAACCCTCCAAACACTGCTGCTGCCAAATTATAGAAACAAACCTCGTACATCTACCAAGCCTGTCTTTAGCTGACTGACTTAAAGCAAGGCCAGCTTCTTGGTGCTGTTAGCCTGGCTGGCTTAGCAGTACTCAACTGAATGGCCACATTCACGGCCTGGCCGGCCTCTGTGTGTTTTGGCCAACAGTGTGTGTTGGCCTGTCTCCAGCACGCTGCCTGTCTGCCTACTCCAGATCCATATGCTGAATTATTGATAGATGAGTGGTCACAGAGAGAGAGAGGCAGAGGGAGAAAGCGATAGAGACCCAGAAGGAGGGGGAAATTACACTGAGGAGAAGTAGGTGCACTCAGAGAGAAGGCAGGGTGCCGAGGAGGAAAAGAGAGAGCGAGGGAGGATAGGGAGCAGTGAGAGAGAGAGAAGAGGGGAGAAAGACAGATTAAAGAAATAGGAGCCTCACTCACTGAACTCAACACGGATCAGCAACACCAGATACTTTTATTTATTCAGACGCTGCTGTGTATGTGAACAAGAGCCTCTCTCTGCGTCTGCTGCCACAGGAACACACTGTGCTGCCTGCCTGACTTTACCTCCAACACCCAACTGGACTCTCCCATTATAGTCGTGGGAGACGCACACTATACCGAGAGAGACTGAGGAGGGGTGGGCTGGTGCCCTGCAAGAGAGGGGATTTGCAATTTGAGATGTCAAAACAGTCAGGAGGGATTCCATATTTCTACTTATCTCCTTGTTTTTAGAATGGGATTAACGTTGGTAGGAGAAAGCAGTTCCAGTGGGTTTTCCAAGTGAATGGGATTTAAAGCCCAGTACAAGATGCTGTGCCTTCCTTGAGCATTAGATTACGCCTAAATAGTGTATCAGCAAGCGTGCTAGCTAGTGCTAATTGTGTCACTACAGATCTGTCTGTACTGGATTGTATGAAATGCTCCTCAGAGTTGCATGATGTGGGTGCATGGTAAAGTATCCATGTTGCAGGCATCTCTCTGCCACACTTGGTAAACCTCAGGCCTGGGTAACCAGCCGTGCACTGTAAAAGCCTGTAGATAGGCAGCATAGACCATAATGCAGGGGGTTTTAATGTCACTGGGCCCTAGATAGACACACAGACATGACACCCTTACGTGCAGTATTCCCTTTTGATTTGTTCCAGTCTAAGGGAATAAAAGTGGTGACACTGAAACCATATATGATTTAAGTAATTATTTTTTAAGGGGCACACATGTCAAAGAAGTTGATTTTATAATCACCGGGAGTACTGGAGGACCTTTATCAAATCTGAGAAAATTACTCACGACATCACTTGAGTAATCTCGGTTTAGGCTTGGAAATTACACTTGCACCCAATTTAATATATAAGCTTTCGGTCAAAAAGCCTTTCGTCAGAGCATCAGCCCTGCCAAATACACACAGAACATACTGTATAGTCAGTCACAGGGAGGGGGTCATCAATTAATAATCAACACACACACAGAGCATTACATGAAAACATTGTCACAAATGTATATTCATCTTCAAAACATAACATTGCACTTCATCCAGAGACATTACACAGAAGTGAAAAATGCCCAAAACACAAATGTGAAGTAAAAAAGGTAATGAAAAAAGCAGAATGCATTTTAAAAAACATTATAAATTTGACATTACAAATCATCCATAGTCAACCAAGATCAGATGCAGAACAGAGAGATACATCTACCAGTACAAGCATAGATTATAACAAAACTTTCATATCAAAGTCCTCATTAAGGCCCCTAGGTTGTAGAGCGCCATGGTCAAACTTCCATTTGACAATGGTAGTTGTCAGTTTTACCTATGTTTTACCTATGTTGGTAGTTTTACTAACATAGATTTTTTCAAAAGGGCATTTTAGGATGTAAATCACATTCTTGGTGTAAATGGGGATCATTTTATGGGGAATTAATTACCTGATCTTGGGATGATACAAAAACTTAGCTACTATTGCCACATGGGACAAAACGTTTTTGTAGTGTGGCCAACAACATGTGTCTGGGGCCGGGAGCCCCATTAGCTGTTATCAACAAACTACGCATTTTTAACAGGAAGCCTGCATTTAAAACTGGGGTCGTGGAGTTTGAAAGACGAAAGACTTGGACAGCAATGCATGTGGGAGCATGCACTGCTGTCTGCCACAGTGTCTTTTATGATAATACCACTAGGAGTTGCCTGAGTGAGAAATAAATTGTGGCTTTAAAGTTTTAAAAAGTTCTTTATCTTTGTAGGCTAATGCAGTGGAGACATTTCAGCTCAATTTGCACTGCATTATGTACCACACAGAAATAACGTCAACTTTGTTGACAGTTAAAGGAGACGCGACGTTCACTCTGATAGATTATCTAAATGATGGAAGAAGTTGTTGTAAGTTGATTCTGATAACGTAGTGCACTGAATGGAAGCTAATGGCTGCCTGAAAGTCAGGGGAAACACACTGAAAAACGCTATAGCATGCTTTGGGTTGCAGTAATGTGAAGGAAATGTGGTTTGTAGTAAATGGTTTAAAACGTGAAACAATGCTGATGCAATCCTTTAAATATCAGGACAATGAGTATCCATGTGGGTCAGTGATTGGTATTTGGAAATGTGTTACACAGTCACCCTAGTATATATCACTTTAGATTTTAAGTTTTCATGATATTGTGCCAAAAAGGTGGAATTTTTATTGTCAGTGATGCACATTCTTGAATCCTTGTGTGTCTTTAAAACCAGATTAATGCTTAGTGAAGCAGGAATAAATGATGTCCTAACTTGTGCCTACATTGTTGCTGTAGTGTAAGTATTGATTCGATTGTTGCTGATGAACTAATACTCGTGCCTCTTTGCTGTGGTTGCAGTCGATGCAGTCTTCCAGAGGCTCTCCCTCCCTGTGGCTGAGAAACCAGCAGCAGCAGCAGCAGCATGTCCCGCGTCTCCTCCACCGCCAAGCGCTACACTGGCTCCTCCTACACCAGCCACTACGGCTCCTACAGCTCCTCCCTGACCCCGGGCCTTAGCTCCTACAGCGAGCGGGACAGGCTGTCCTCCTACAAGTCCCCCACCTCCTCCTCCACCTCTTCCTCAGGTTACTCCTCCTCCAGCTATCTGAGCAGCTCCGCCGCCCGCAGCCGCAACTACAGCACCTCATCAGACCCTGACCGCGACCGAGGTCGAACCATCCCACGCACCGACATCCTCGGAAGCAGCAGCAGCAGCAGCCGCCGGAGCGAGAGCCTCAGCAGAACCCCCGTCAAGAGCTATGGAGGGTCGGGACTGAATGGGGGATCGGCCTACACCGGCTACAGTTCCTACTCTTCGTCCTCGGCCCAGTCCAGCTACCTCTCCTCTTCACCGGTGGCCTCCAGCATCTTGCTCAACCGACGAAAATCTGTATCCCAGAGTGACTTGAGCAGGGACCTGGCCTCTCTGGGCCTCAGTGACGCCTCCTCCTCTTCCTCCACCCCTTCTTCTTCCACCAGTGCCCTGCGGAGCTACCGCAGTCGGACCAGCGATGTGGCCAACTCGTATGGCACTAGCTCCCGCCCAGGCTACTCAGGCCTGTCGCGGAGCTCTACTCAGGAGGCCCTCTCGCGAAGCTCCACCCAGGAGGCCTTCAGCAGCAGCAGCAGCAGCAGCAGAGCATACAGCTCTTCGACATGGGAGCCGAGCACTAATGGGCTGTCCGACTCCCCCACCAGGGACTCCACGGTAAGAGAATGTCCTCTGTTCTTGCACATGCTTGAAGGTTGCTGCTTTTATTGAGTATGTACTTCTCCAGAGGGGGATCAATATCCAGAGTCCTAGCTGCAGTAGTCACCACAGAGGCACACTGGTGGTTTTATTTTAGTTTCACACACATGGTAAAGTCCCACAATGCTTTGTGGCATCTGAGAGTACTGTTTTTTTACCAAATGGGGGCACTATTGCTCAAATTAATGTAATGTAATGCACTTGAAGTCCTGGTTTACAACAATATATCAGACATGTTACACTCTCTCTCACATGCCTTCAACATGTTCCTTGGTACACTGTTTGAGCTTTTCAGACGGTTACAATACATCTTATTTTTTTCTAAGATACTAAGAAACAGTCCTATCATATGCAGACCGGAGGTCATTGTTCCAGTGTACGCAAGTAGTTCCATGGTTATGTGACAAATGAGCTCTTAACATGGATACCTGACCCCCCTGTAACCCAGCAATTAGCTAGCTTACACCTCTCAGAAGGTGGCTATGATGAGGTGGGTCTGCAGGCCACTAGCCTCATCTCTAAGCTCAGTATTACAGACCTGAGCTTCCTCTTTGCAGGTCAGAAAGCACAACTGACCCACTTCCCCCCAGGATTACCGCTTACATGGGTGGAGGAGGGGGGGAAGAGAGAGTGCGTGCGTGTGTGTGTGTGTGTGTGTGTGTGTGTGTGTGTGTGTGTGTGTTGGGGGGGAGATTTTGTGGTAAATCTTTACTTGAAAGTGCTCTTGGAATAAATATCTCTCAGCATATAGTTTTCAGACATACACTGACTATATTATTATACTGAATGGGGCACTATAAAGTTTCAATTCTGTTCTGATGCACATCGTGTCCATTATGTTACACTCTTATTGATGAAACAACAAATGTTGTAACTACCATTTGTTAATTAACAAAGTAATTACCATGCACTCTCAGATTAACTTTATGAGTACCACTTTAAGTAAAAGCATATAGTTATTATTGGCCACCTCTCCTTGAGCATATTAATATGTCTGTGACGTGTGTCAAGCTTACACTAACTTCTTCACGTTCCTCCAACAACGCTACTTTTCTCAGGATTGGTCACTACATTGAAAGGAAGGCCTATTCTCTCAAAAAAGAACATGATTGCCTAAGTCATATATATATGGTCTTGTGATGCAACCCCACAACACCGCATTATAGCGCAATAATAGATAATGCAATACAATACAACAATAATAGAGCTGAAACAATTAGTCAATTTATCGATTAGTGGAATGACAAAAAATTAATCAGCAAATACTTTTATAATCAATTCATCATTTGAGTAATTCTTCTGGCAAAATGCCAAATATCTGCTTGTTCCAGTGTCTCCTTTGTGAGGATTTGCTGCTTTTCTCTGTTTTATATCATTGTAAATTGAATATCTTTGGGGTTTTGGACAGCTGGTCGGACAAATGAAACATGTAAAGATGTCACCTTTGGTTCTGGAAAAATGTAATGGGTATTTTTCATTATTTTCTGACATTATAATACAGACAAAACAACTAAGCAGTTCATCGAGAAAGTAATCGGCCAATTGATTGATAATGAAAATAATCGTTAGTTGCAGCCCTAAATAACCACGAGTTAGTCCCTTCAGCACCTTTCTGACATCATTTCAACAAAAGCCAACATTATAAACTTTACATTTATTCTTGGTCACTGTATGGATTACATTATATTGTACAAGCATTTCTGTGTCCACCCCATGTATGCCTCAATATTTGTTGTTTTTCTTGACAAATGATACACATACACCAGTTTAGGGCTCATTTGGCTTTGCAACAATCAGAATTTTTAGACCCTAGCTTTGAATTTCAGTACCACTACCGAAACGCTAATTGTTACACTTAAAGATAGGTGTTTTTACTTATTCTGGCTGGTTAGGCATCTGCTCAGTTTGTAAGTGGGCTGGGTATCATATGAGGTCACTGGACACCATGCACTAATCAGAGTGTCTGTATACACCCACACAGTCCTGAGAAGAGGTGTAATCAGCCAAATTAATTGATATCACCTGTGTGGGGTGTGCAGGGCCTTTAAAGCCATCCTAAAACGTTGCGTTATTAGCGCACAAAAAGGATTTATGTGTGATGATGTACAGTGTGCTGTTCTCATGACTTACAAGGACTTGCTGAATGTGCTTGAATGACTAGAATTAAGGGAGGTTTAATAATATTAACTAACTGGTCTTGTGGTGGGGCTGCCTGCTGTCATCGTGAGATATACTAGAAAAAATAAACCCAGCTGTACATTTTCTTATCAGTCAGGCGCAACTTTTTAGCTCATACAAGACTCCATTCAGAAATAGATTAACCTGACCTAACACAACTTACACATTAAGAAATCCTGGGCTCTCCTGAGTCAAAGATGAAGATCGCTTTATCACCATGACACTACTGAGGAGTTGTACTAAAACTAGAATTTAAACACTGGAGCAAAGAATTTCTTGTTGCTTGTAAAAACTGTTGTAGTGTACTATGAGCCTGCAGCTCATAACTGTGAAACACAAAGAGACTGTTTGGTATGCCTCCTAACCATGGACCATGTATCACCATCAGGTCAATAACTCATAGCACCTCATAAAGTATAACTGGCCCTTTCCTGCAGTGGGATTGGCAAGCTTGAACCTGAACTTTTATTCTCATTTAACCTACCCAGTAATCAACACCTATCCATCATGCACGGACTGAGAAGTACAGGATGTCACCAGCTGGGCTATTTGTACTGTTAATTAACCCCAGGCATCCAGGCACAGTTAATTGCCCTCTTCCCCCAGGGCTGGGCGTCTGCACCGTCTGCAGAAACCAGCCTCAGTGAGGGTCCTGAGTTTGATATTGTGTTATGTTTACATAATGGTAATGTGTAGTTTGGACAAGGTGAAGCTAGCAACTTTTGCTTAACAGAAACCACTGTGGTCACAAGTATTCAAGTGAGTGAAATGACTCAGCAATGTCCTTTCTATATCTATCTAATATTAGCTGACATTAGTCACCATAAGCTACTGGTCATACCAGACCAAGTAAGACTGTATCAGCAAAAGTTAGAAAGTGTGCATTTAATCACTTATGAATTCACCTTTTTAGTTGTAAGTGGAAGAGCGTGTTATATCTTCTTTAAAAAATGACATTGTCTCACTTCAATAGAATCGTTGATGGACATAAAATATATTGTCAATTTATCATCAGTTATCATCACCATTTTATGTGTGGTTATGTGCCGGTTGCCAGGCAACCAGCGCACAAACAAGATATAATGTGTTAATTAGTGAGCTTTAGAGGTGCTGGTAGGCAGATTGTTGTTACTGGCTGTTTCCCCATTTTTCCAGTCTTTATGCTAAGCTAAGCTAACCATAATATCTATTCATAAAGCTCTCATTTAGCAGTTCCTTACTTATCAGCAAACATACGTTGCGTGTCAAAGATGTGTGTGCGTGCTGGCTGACGCATTTTGTGGAAAAATGTCAGGAATGATCTCCTGACTGGTGAGCGTCAGAATGACAGCTCACTGACTCAATGACCACTTAGTGGCCTCTCATCATGTCATATTAGGTCAGCCATCCTCAGGCAACACAGCGGTGCTTTGTTTTTCTGGAGTTCAGGGTGATGGAAGTTAGAGAGGAGGAGGTCTTTCTTTTATTGATATTGCTTATAAGAATCCATCTTTCATTCACAAAAATGTGTTTATGACTAGTTAGATTTTTTTTTTTATGTAATTAGAAATAGAACATTTTTCAGCTGTATTGAAGATATTTTTATGTGGAGCAATTACAAATGAACCCGCCACAGCAGATGTAGAGATATACAGTAATATATATTAGTAACTCAGTTGCCTTTTGTGGAAATGAGGATTACAGATCTCATCAATTTTCCAATGAAATTAATCCATGAATCCAACACTTGAAGATATTAATAGTTTGGTGTTTGATAACAGTATCAGTGAAATTCCAAGATTTTTGATGCCCAATTCAATACCATAACTGTCATTATGTGGTGCATTTCAAACTGTCTCTGTACATCCCTGTCCCACTTCCTGACACAAGGGTAGCTTATGGAGCTACTTGGAGACACCAGGAATTGTGAAGCAGCCGGAGTGAGCTGGATTTGAAAGTTTTAGAAGTACATTAAGGTGATGTAGATGCAGAAAAGTTACAGCTAAATGATGATCTACACCGTTAAATTACTCCATGAATGTTGAAATGGCTTCCCATAAGCAGTGCCTCTACTACAGACAGTTAAACAAATTCTATTGCTCCCCCAAACCAGGGCACAAAATTAGCACCAGCCACCAGTCAAATGCTGGTAAAATATGCAAGCGGCTGGTAGATTTGCTTCACTCAGGGTTTATACAAAGTCTTGAAGGTTTGGAAAAAGTTTAACTTTAACCTTTATGTTTTCAAGGTTAGGAATATGCTTGAATTTGAATATACTCCTTGAAAAACGCTCGATTTTCAACATAATCTCATGTTTCATCATCTACACAATCACTCATGGAAACCGAAATTCTTTTGATATTTGAAATGAAACGATCCCGTCGTCAAACTTGTTTGTTGTCTCCTGGCACTTATAGTAACAATTTAGATGTAACGAGGCTTCAAGAGTCTGGAAATTTTTGGTTTAGGTACCTTGAAAGTGCTTGAAAAGTGCTTGAATTTTACTCTTAAAAAGCTGTACGAACCCTGTTCACTCACCAACCAAAAAAACAATGGTAATCTATTGAGTGGCTGGTCAAATTTGAATATTCACTAGCCATTTGGCTGGTGGACGAAAAAGTTAATTTTGCACCTTGACCCAAACTCCAACTACCTCTCTATATATAATACATACAGTATATATATATCCCCTCTACCCCAGTTTGATCATCTCTTACCTCCCAGCCGCTCCCTGTTGGCCTATGAAAATAATCACCTCCTCATTCTCGCCCTAACGTTTTATTCAATACAGCTTTAGTTTGATTGTTGATCGATTTGCCAAAGATGTCAGACAAGCATTCTCCAATTCTCCCTCCACATACTGTATTTACCGGTATCTCCCTTTATTCCAATCTCAACATGTACATTCATGACCTCGTTCTGAATTTCTTTGCTGTTCTAGTTTTTCCAGTTTGCTAGTGTCCAGTGAATGCACTGATACCAGTCCTACAGAATGACTAGAGAATAACTTAAATTAACACTAGCTCTCCTCTTGTTGTTGTGATATAAATATTTAAACAGACTTAAAGGGTCTCTTGAAATAGCCTTGGCAAAACAAGGTAAACCCAGTCCTGGTAGTTTTTCAGAAGCTTACAACACAAAAATAGCAGCTGCTGGTGCCTCATGGTCCTGCTCATCTTGTGCCATGTTTATGAGTAAGGCAAGCTGGTTAACGTGACTGTTGTTCTTGTTTTCCCTCTTTCTCATGCATAATATTCAAATCAGACCAGGACACGTATGAGAAAAAAATATATGATATAAGCATTCCAGTGGCTTTACTGAGCATAAGATTTCCAGAGTTTGGCTTTCTGTGTGCAGCCGTATTCATCACCTGTTTCTCTCACGCCACTTTCAAACGTCTCATGCATTTATCTGTCAGATTTTTTTTTTTTTAATGAGGTCCAGCTTGTTTACTAAATACTGGTAGCTGTTGTCTTGCATTAGCAGGTTTTGACTGGCGTAGCTCACAGCTTATAAGCGCTTACAAGACACTTACTACAAAGGCTGATAACAATGCACAAGCCTTTCACATAAGTGGTGGGTTAGTTTGTGAGTTGGCTAGCTCAAGTTATTTGTATTGTCATAAACTGGGTCACCTGCAATGCAAAGCTATGCTTTACCGACCAAGCTTAAAAGAAAACAACAGTTCATTACAACTTGGGTTTTATTTTCTCAGCTCTGGCCATTGTTTCTAACAGTTGTGATAACATTGTACTCAACAAAATAATTGATCTCAGAATCACTAAAGTTAGGTCCAACAGTGCAAGAAACACAAGCAGTCAGATGATCATACAGGTTGTAAACAAACTCTCAGGTTAGTCAGTCTTTATTATTATTATTATTATTACCCAAACTTTGCCGTAGTCGTGTGCACAAGTACTTCTTCTTACAGGTTCATTCACTTTCAGCCTGTCCGAAAAAAAATCAGTATTGTAACTCAGTTCAACCCTGTTTAATACTGTCCAGACGTTTTTGTTCAGGAACTATGTGTGACTTATAAACACGAGACAAGGTGTTACCTCACCTTGAATTTAGAGCCAGCTCTTTGTAAAGACAATAACAACCCTTCACTCACACTTTTGCTCGTTGGCTCCTACACACAGCCACAATAAGGCCGGGGTGGCATGCCTGAGTAAAAGCTGTCTTGATTTTGCCCCAAGTTGTTCTACTCAGGCTTTGTGTCTAGACTTTCTGTTGAGTCAACAATATTTTTAGACTGTCCGACTCTCAGTTCGCCACCTTGGTCAGACAGCTTATGGTGTGATAAAAAAAACACAGTCTGGCACGATTTCAAGCTTTACTTTGTTCTTTGGCAAATAAGGGCCAGTACTTTTGTAGTTCAGTTATGGGTCTGCTTGATAGGGTATGTGGGTCAGTGTTTGGCATGTCTAACAGGACAGCTATTTTAGCCTTGCACTAAAGCTGTTGTCAGTAGATAGAATACTAGCTAACCCATGGATGCACCAGCATCAATATTGGGATCTTGACCTCAAATCAAAACAAGGCATTGTAATATTCTCTATACTATAAGTATTACAGTATTCTTTCTACAAACGGAGCAATGATGCTTTGAAGTCAATTACATCCATCAATCTATTGTCTAGCAGCTTATCCAGGTCAGGGTCATGGTGGCAGCAGTGTGAGCAGCAGCCCAGATTTCCCTTTTGACTTCCCCTACTTCTTCAGGAGGTCCCTAAACACTAGGAAATCAACATTTACTATCTGGTCACTGGTCATTTGTGCTTGTTCAGTCTCGGAACCCATTGGCTATCATCTGATGACAATTTAGCCTCTGGGGGCAACGGCCAATGTTTCTTCCAGTGTAGCCAGAGGATATCCGGATATCGCATAATGGATATCCAAGCCAAGACTTCCTCTTCTGTGCGCCGGTCATTGTTTACAGTCCGTTTAGCAACTTGAGACGCAAGAAATGCGAGAATTACATTATTATATTGTTATATCATTATAAACTGCATATGAATGCAGATCAATTTAAAAGAGATAATAAAAAGCTAAATTGTCATCAGACAATAGCCGATGGGTTCTGATGCGTTCCGCCTCTTTTGCTCTCCACACAGACTGTATACCTGCATGCAACCAAAGCCCTCTCAAACGTGATTGGTAATTACTACTCGGACTATAAGCGGAAACCAGAACGCTTCCAATACCAAAATCTTGTCCCTTGCCTACAGATTCTGCATTCATATGCAGATATCTGTTTATAGAGATTAGTGCTTGGTAGACCTAATAATAAGGCATCCAAACCACCTGAATTTCTCTGATGCAGTGGCTTAACCCTGAGTTTCTCTCAAATTGCAGAAATCTCCCCCCACTTGTGCACATTGAGTCTAGCCAACAGCTTAGGACTCTATTCTTATCCACTTTGGGTCACCACCCAAAGCTCATAACTTTCCTCGAGGGTTGATGAAGGTTTACCAATAACTCAAGAGCTTTGCTTTGTGGGTCAGCTTTCTCCTCACCACCACAGTCTGATACAATGGTTGCATTACTGCAGGTGAAGCCCAATCACACCTAGGTTTTGTTTTCTTTGGTCCTAGCCATAATGGAAATATTGAGCATTTTAGTTCATTCTTGACCTTGGAAATAATAGTTAGACAAAATAATCTTAACTCAAGGTCCACTTAATAGCTCTTTTCAGGGCTTTCAACCACTTTTTATGGTCTTCATCATCAGTGGAAATTTGCTGAGTTGTCATTGCCTGATTTAAGTAATATACAGTATATATTGTATATAGTTGAAAGCTCCAGAAAAGCTAGTAAGTGCACCTTGAGTCACAATAATTTTGCCAAGAAAAATGGAAAGTGTATTTCTTCATTTTTTATTCTCTTCATTTAGACAAGAAGTTTTCCAAACTTAAGGCGTGCCTCCCCAGGAGAGTTGAAGAGGTCATAATTGAGTCATAACTGAATCAAATCTCACACAGACATGATACACATATTTTTAAATTCTGTGCGACTTAGGATATATCCCAAGGATATAATTCGCAAATAAATATCCATTAATCTGCCTAGAAATCCTAGAAAAAAAGACGCTCCTTAAAACTGCAGAACTTGCCTGAGAATCATCACGTTTTTTTTTCCAGTTTTCTTCAGTATCAGAGTAATTCAGTGATAGTTGTGTGTACATCCATGGGTACACTGCAAACAGGAACTGCTAATAGCAGATACGGCATACATTTAATTAGCAAAAAATGTAAACAAATGTAGGCTTAAAAAAGGGGCTCAAGATGTAGTACACAGATAACTAACTGACTCCATGGCAACATTACAATTCCTCTTTATATCCCACAAAGCCCCCACATTATGGGAATTGTAGTTCCAAACTTTAGATCATGATTATCCCCCAAATCAAAGTAAGATAAAGAATAATAGGAGTTACAAAGTTCATGAATATTTTTTCATGTTGCACAGTATTTTTCTGACAGTACTAAGGCTCAGAATGCATTTCCTGAGGATGGCTCAGAGTGTTATATTCAACACTGCCACTCTCCTCTATCCATTCATTTACAGATATTTAAAATTGTCTCAATTTTATTTAAGTTGGGGCCCACAGTGACAGACTTTGAAAACTTTTGTAGCCATCTTAAGACTTTATCTGATATCCAGTACCTACAGTGACTGTACAGAAGACTTCATTCTGTTCTGTAACAGTGACACAGAAGGCTTCATTCTGTTCTGGATCTCTCCCACATACTCTCCTGAACTCACCCGCATACTACGAAGGTGATGTCAGCATTTAGCATTAGTGATAGCAAGTTAAAGAATGCTATGTACCTTGTAGGAATGCAGAATGAGGGCCATCAATAATGAATTGTTTTAATTGCCCTCCAAAGGAATATGTTGTACCGAAGAGGTTAAATTTAAACACTTGAGTGAAGAGATTGTCGGTCTAATGTGCCTAATTTAGCTTAGGGAATAGAACAGTTATCCCTAGGTGATTGTACTCTGACTTCTCCTAGATAACATTGCTCAGAGACTGCTTTTGTCCCATTTTTATACCAGACTACTGCTTAGCTCTTTGCATCAGATACCAGAATACAAACATTGACTCTTTGCCACCTTCTCTCACATTGTAGTTTTGCACCTCAAGGATTTAGACATTCAGACACACACACACACACACACACACACACACACACACACACACACACACACCTTGTGCCTGGTCATGGAATGTGCTCCTTGGCTATTTGTTGTGTACACACACTTGAGCCTGGGTCATGAGATTGCTGCTTGGGACATGTTGCACTTCTTTCACTCTACACATCCGTTCAGCTAAAATCACCCACACTGTAAACCCACTGTGCATGTCTGTCCTTTCTCTGAAGGCAGGTACAGAGAATGGATGTTGCACTAACATGGTCAGTAGCTGATCATTTAAGGTTAAGTAAACAAAGGGCAGACTTTCATGAAAAGACATGGTAGATAGCAGGGCTGGCACACAGGGCTGTTTTTTTTTTTTTTTTAAATAATTTTGCCTGTTTGGCATTTTGGTGACCCTGAACTATACTGTCCATAAGTGGGAGGTGAGGCACAGCACATTCTGTTGTCTTTCTTACTAATTAGCTGCATCAGTTTGGAAACTTCTCTTAAAAAATGGCTAAACACCCGGTGTCAGACCATCTGTCATCAAGACCTTCGACAGCGTCATCAGGTGCTTGTAGTCAACTGCCTTGTGTAACCACCAGCAGTACTATAACATGCTACACCTAATATTTCCTCAGCGATTCTGTTCAGGACTGTCCGAATTTTCCAAATATGATGCTCATTTACTAAAAGGGATGGAACAGCACATAGCCAGGTGCTTCTGACTCAGTCGGATTCAATCACACTTCTGCGTGTCACCTGACCATGGTCATGGAATTAAAAAGCACTGATGAAACACCTGCATGTTTTCCAAATGTAACTTCCAGGCGCTCTAGCAATCAATAGGATGTATTTAAAGAAAGAGAGATGAGTTTGTTCTACCACTGAGAGCAAAACCCTGTAAACAAGTTATCATTAGGTCCCTCAACAGTGAATCTTACTTTATTGTTGTTGTTTTTTAACAGTGTCTGTTATTTTGATTAATGCTAGATTAAAGCATTATTTCAAGTCTCTTCATCTTTTAGTCTATCATTGCTCCTTATTATTCCTCATTACTCCTGTCTGAGTGAACCATTGAAAAATACTTGGATACTCAGCCTTAAAGCTGCTCTAAACAATATTTTTATATTAACAATGGATCAAATGACAAACAATTATCACTGACTACTCTGTAGTTCTCCTCAGCTTTAAGGAGCCTTTCAGCATCTTTCAGCTCATTGTTTTGGTTTTGCGCCCGCAACTTTCATATTTTGGTCCAGTCTCATCAGCGTTATTTTCAGCAGCACCAGGCAGCTGTTTTCAGTGAAAAAACCTACTGTACGCTGCCTGCTCAGCACCAAACAGCAGGAGGTGAACATAATGGAGCAAATAATTGCTAAAGAGCCAGGTATTTTTCTCAGGAGTTAGTGGAGACCAAGCCAGAGGTGAATTGAGAGTTACGTTCATCAGGTGGCCAAAAACATGACTGTAGCTGCTGGATGGATAAATAAGCTACTGTATGCTAACAACTTTGCCATGTTAACTGAAAAAGTGATAATATGTACAGTTTGTTTCTGCTGTCCCTAGGTGGCAAAAAAAAAACAATGAATGCATGTTGAAATTATTGGGGGGAAAATGTAGCCATTAGTCAACATTTATGATTGTTTTTTCAGTGGTGCCACGGTGACAACAATATATTCCTTTTTTTAAATGAAGTGCAAAACAAATGGCCACAAATCTATTTTGAATCTGTATGTTAAAATAATCCGTGCTGCTACTTGTGAACCCTACTTGATGTTTTCCCAGAGACCCTACATAGAGGATCTTTACTGTTGATTTTACCTTTTGACCAGTTAACTATCTGCACTTTTGTTGATACTTGGGTAAGGCTGCTGGTTAAATCTAGAATTGCAGCAGTCATTTTTCTTCATCCTCTTATTGTGAACTAACTAACTGCTAAACCCATTATTCTTTGTGTTACTGGTGACTCACCGGAACCTCATTAAAGACCCCTTTTAGGGACTGCAGAATCTAATTTTAGAACCACTGGGTCAGATTGTAGTAAACATTTACACAACAGTGTGTCATTAATATGCTATGCTATCATTCATGCTGTTACATATTCTATAGAATATATTGTGGCATATATAAGCCATGGCCAGGACGATATAGGTTCGTTTTCTGTCATGATCATTATGGAGATGAGTAGTCTCCTTGGACCACAGCATTAGTCCTTCAGATTGTTACAGCAGCGTGCAGAAGGATGGACTCTGACGTAGACAGCACGGCTGGAGGCGGTCGCTGACGTTTGTTGTAGGCCGACTTTTACCCGAGCCAAAAGGGGCGGACCTCCAGTGCTGTAAAACGGAACGGGAACACGATATAATACATTTATTGCCATTTACAGAGCAACTCCGTTGACTGGACACGCGCGTTGCTTATCCCTGCGTGGATTGATACAGCAGTCAGTGGCTCTTTTTTTCATTGTTTAGTGTCTTTATCCGTTTTACCCGTGCTTTATCGGTCTCCATAGGGTTGTTATACTGTAAGTAGAGTCATTTAAAGGGAAAGCCACAGGTCCTCTATTCGGCGTGATATGTGAGGTTGATGCCTTACATGAATGAATGAATGACAACAGGCAGGGAGCCTATCAGAAACGGAGTGAAACGTCTAATTCGCCTTTCTGCAATAGAGAACGGCTCCACAACCAAAGAACAGGAGCACTCAGAAAACCTTCACCGTCGTCTGAATAACTCGCACCGGGTCGTCGGCTTCATTCCTCCGCCAGCATGCCGAGCATGCGACAGTCCTACACCGTGACCGTTCCCGAGGAGCCGCCGGCCGCTGCTTTCCCGTTCCTGAAGCAGGAGATGCGGAGAAAAGGCAGCATGTCTGGCTCGGTGCTGGTGTCAACTTTCGTAGGGCTTCTCATAAACCAAGCCAAGGTAAGAGAGACAGTGCCCGCTGCGTTCCGTTATCTCTGCTTCGAGGAGAACGTCACACCAAACTCCATTCAAAAATCTGGCAATTTAATGTTTCACATCGGATTATAACTTTCTAATTGGCAGAGCGGTAAAACTCTTAGGGCTCAAGTTAAGATGCTTTGTGAATTGTCTAGTATTCATTACGAAATGAAATGAGGCATATATAATATATCAAATAGCAGTTATTGAATATTCAGTTAGATATTGGTGTGTGTGTGTGGTATCCACTATCTTATGTCACCAAAATACTACTATAGTGTAAACGTACAGTAAAAATATAAAATAGCCTATATTAAAGTGCTGTTTTACGGGCCATATTATAATTTATTAAAAGGTCATTACTTTATACTGTTTGAAAGATTATATTTCATGTTCAAGTTACGAGGTTAGTGTCTGTGTAAATGTGAGCAGTACAACGGTGCACAGATTTTGTAAGAGAGTTCTGGTGCCTTGCAGGCAGAAATGTGGGGTTTGGTCATTATAGCCTAAAGAGAACACAGATGTTTATTTCACTGACAATGTTATGTATCTTGTCAAAGATGATGTCAGTTTAACGTGGAAGTGAGTCATTTGCAGAGGTAAGCCGCTCTTTTAAGCCGCTGTACTCCGCGGTGCCAGGATCAGTAGGCCTGGACTGGCAGGTCACTGGTTATATAACCACCGTTTAATCCCCCTCATACACTACAGCTGCTCTTACTATACTGCTCTAATGTATCCCACCGTAGGCCTATAATGGAAAAAAAGAAAGAAATAACCCATTCTGACAGGGCTTTCTTTATGCACTGGGATATCTAGGGTATGTACTGTATGTTGCCTCTGGCTGCTTCCATATGGACACAGCCACATATACAGATAAATGTAGGTCTGAGTACACAGTGTACAGAAAAGCATTTAAGCCAGTTCAGCCTTTAGACAAAGGAATTATGGCAATACTTTTAATTGAAAGATGCTATTGATGTTTTGTGTTTTACAATTTTCAAGTTCACAGGTTGAAGGTATTATAATAATCTTCATCAAAAATAAGTTTGATGAACACAGGACATTTAAACTCCCCTGAAAAACCAAAAGTGAAAAAGCAAGGTGAGGCAGATTTTATTGTAGATTTTACGCTGAGTTAAGTCCTCCGACACTGGAATGATTTCTGTAAATAAAAGTCCAAAATATAACAAACCAATATATTGTCCTATATTGTGTGTACTGATGGGTTTGGAAATGGGTCCAGTGGTTAGCATGTAGCCCTACTGACAATGAGAGACAGTTACATTCTGATATGTATTCTTTGCCTTAAAGCTGTCATGACTGTCCACACCTTGTGTAGATAAATGGAGGCTAAAATTACAAATGCATTGTTGGGTAAAATGAGATTTAAAACCCTACTTGTCAGCTGAACTTGTCCTAATTTGAGAAGATGAAGAGAAACTGCTTTTAGTTTGTGATCACCAGAGTCTTGCTGTTGCAATTGTTTGTGTGTGTGTGTTTGTATATGTGTGTATGTTCCCAAACTACAACGTGGAGTGGAGCTGCGGTGTGTCAGCTTCTGTTATGTAATGAGAAATCACATTAGAATACACTTTAGTGCTGGCCAGGCCTGGCAGCTTGGCACGCTTTCTGTTTTGTTGTCACCGTCCACCTGCTCCTCCTGTCCTGTCCTTCTCGTTCCGCCCTTACTCATCATCTGTCCTCCACTCCTCCCTCCCTACAGACCACCTCATGCATGGCAAGGAAAAGTGCTCTGTCCTTCTATCTCTGAGTGCATATGTGAATTTGAGCATGAGAGAAATGTGTGTGCAGAAGTGTTAGCATGAACTTGCATTAGAGTGTGTGTGATTATCTGTTATCATGCACATGCTTCTGCACAGCAGGCTCACAGCACACCAGCACATCCGTCACGTTACAGGTTGCTCTCTGCAGCAGCTGTCTAACAGCTCCTCTACAATTGCTCAGTAGTATAAAAGCTAATGCTTCAATGATGAATGAATGACGATTAGATGATCAACAGAAAATCAATTGCCAACCATTTTAATCATCGATTAATCATTGAAGTCATTTATCAAGACAAATGGCTCTGGACTGTTGGTTGAAGTGTTGGGGCTGGAATAGTATATTTGAACTTATTTTATGATATGGAGGATGTAGCCTATGCAGAGTTACATAAAAAAATGTATTAAATTAACATTCATTGCAATGGACAGTGTTACACTGTCATGCATTACGATAAACTAAATAATCTTCACACATAAAGCACATAAACATTTACAATTAGCTTGGAATTATTCATTTGGACTACAGAATTTTGCTAAATATGTTCATACCATCACAATTTCAGTTTGGGCTTTGGGAACTTGTGATGAGCATTTTTCACTATTTTTCATGTTTCATAAACTGAATGGTTATCACTTAATTAAAAAAATAATCAACAAATTGATTTATAATGAGAATAATACTTAACTTAAATGTGAAAAACGCCTATTGTCTATCCTACCAATAGCAGATAAACCAAAAAAATGATTTACTGGTCAAAATATTAAACATTTTTCTAATAAATATGTGGCCTTACTGACCTTGAGTGCTAATTCATGTTTAGACTTGATTTAAAATATGCTCCTTCACTTCTGTAATCATTCTCAATTATGTGTCATTATTACCAAGCCATTCACATGTCTGTCTTCTCAGAGATTTAATGCTATGCATAGTGATTTTCTTATATCAAATACAAATATTACCAGCAAGAGCCTGAGTGTACCACACTGGCGCTAGCTTCAGTGGGAGTAACTTGGCAGTAGATCTTTCATAGGAGGATACCATGTGTGGTATTTGTACAGTATACACTTATGAGGTGTAGGCACTTTGTTACACATTAGTATATGGTTATTTTCCGTCTACTTGTCAAGGCCTATAGCATGATCTTCCAGTGTAGTATGTTGTGATGAGACACAGGCCTAGGGGCCCAGGCTTCAGCACAATGTAAACACGAGCCTGTAAGCTAGTAGTTAACTTTTTTCTACAGCTGAGGGTACATTTATTTTCCTGGGAAAGAAAATGCATACCAGTGGAGATGTGTGAAGATGAACAGAGCTGTTACATAAGAAGTCAATGCATTGCTTTGTGATCACATGCTCTCAAGCAGTTATCTGTAGATAACATAGATATAACATAGATACAATGTTGTGTACAATTCTAGTGTGATACCCCCGGTGTGTGAAGAGTATCCTCTCACAGTCTTTGATCTAATGATCTAAGGGGCCAGTTCATAGGATCATAGGTTATATTTATTTGTATTTCTCAGAGAGACAGCCATTCTTCTCAGTAAGAGGATCTCACTGTTTACTTGTTTGCATGTAAGTGTGTGAGAGAGACGAGCTGAGGCTCATCGTCAGCAGACATTGGTTCAGCAAGCTCTGATGACTGATTTCATCCCTCTGTGTGCTTTTTGGGCGAGAGAAATAAATACATTGTCCCTTTTTCCCTATCAAGTGCCAATGCTGAGTGTGTGTCACACACACACACACACACACGCACGCACACACACACACACACACAGACTAGTAGTGTGTGAGCAAAAGTGTCACTTCGGCTCACATGGGAGAAACTCGACAGTAGCACAAGAGGTAACTCATAGAGAGTGAGCGAGAGATTGTTTATGATGGTCTGCCAAATAGAGAGACAGGTCAGAACAGACTGTTCCGCTGCTCTCTCTCACGCTGGTATGCCAGCCAATCAGCAGTTGGCATTCTGTGCTGCCAGGTGGACCCAGGCATCCTGCTGCTGGTAGTGTGAAGTTTAGTTTCCAGCCCCAGAGACACAAGCAGAGCAGAGAGGGGGGAAAGTGGCACTTGTTATTGCTTTGGTGTTGGAGACATATTATTAGAGCATTGCCAATACTGCAGTTAGGTATTAGTCATCCACATAGATTTTGAATTAGCTTTTTGAGTTCCCATTGATGTGCATGTATATTGTGTTTTACTATTTTTCTTTCACTGGAGAGTTTTAGCGTCTCATGATGGTCTAAAAGCTTTAAAATTGTTAAGGACTCTTAAAATCAGTGTAATTCTGAGAAATGAATTATGTCATTCAGGGTTGGATGATATGGAGGTGTCTACTGTTAGACAACATAAATATGTCAGTCGACAGCCCAGCTGTTTATAGCATCTTAGCTATCCCTTTAATACCTCTGGGTCTATTAGGCCATTGTGGGCACTGCTGTAAATCAATGGGCAGGACTGAGCTATAGCAATAGTAGATTGTTTTATGATGTTTGTATCAATGTAATGAAATACCTTGCTTTGTCAGGTATTTATTTATTTGCTGGATTATCAGCAACAGACATTACTAGGTTGTTATTTTATCCATAAAATATTTCTATATTGATTTTCAAAAAATGTATTATATAACACTATATATAGATATTTTGGTAGAAGATTATATACACCATGATGTTTTCCATATTCCACACTTCTAATGCCATTTAAAGATATTAGTCACGGTAAAAATATCAGCAGCAAATGCATTGATATGAAAATACTGTCAGTTTTATTGACCAAATGTTGAGTTTTCTTTGTTCCTATACACTATGAAGAGTAGTTCAACTTAATAGCAGATGGTACAGAGATCATCAGAATGCTCCTGTGCTCCCCTCTGGGATTTCATTAGGCTGTATCACTTGTGCTCTGAGCTTGTTATTCTCCCACACCATCTCCACTCTCCACAAGGTTTAGATTACTAAGGAGCTGCTGCAGCAACAAGTGTGTACAGAAAGTTGTTTATTAAAGGTAGTCTTTCTTTAAAAGGTTAGGTCTAATGTTAACTTCACTTCAGTTCAAACCGTAGACTGTATATAAAGATGGATGACGCGTCTCCACTTCCTCCCACTTTACAAAAATGAAGCCAAAATATCCCGGATACAGACGCTGCCATCTTGCGCTGGAGACGTGGTATACACCCGCATACACCTGTCCGAACCAATCGCGAGAACACCACAAGTTGTCAATCATGACGTTACACCCCCTTTTATAGCATCAAATAACTAATTAAAACCAAACTTATCAGAAAAACAAACACTTGAACAAACATCAGCGTGATAAGATCTACCTAAAATGACAGAAACCATTTTTGGGAACGTTTTATTTGACGTGTACTTTGACTTTTCAGTTTGGCCCATGTCCCATCCACTAACATGGAGGGGGCGGGGTTTATGAGCTATACTGCAGCCAGCCAACAGGGGGCGATCCAGATGTTTTGGCTTCACTTTTGGGGAGCTGTCATGTCATCCATCTTTATATACAATCTAGGGTTCAAACAGGAAGAAATGTTTTGTCCACTGACCACAGAATATTTTGAATGGTGCATTGTTTACATCCATGTTTAGTTGCTCACAGTCTTCTTCGTTCTTTCCTTTGTTGCCGCATTGCTACGTTCTTTTGTTACTGCTGCCACTGTTGATCAGCAGAATAGCATGAACCTGGCGGCAGTACTGTGCCTCGTTCTTTTTTTATTCCTGTGTGTGCACAGTACAAACAAAACAGGGACCCACTCTTAAAAACATTGCTCCAAAAACTCCACAGGATACCTTTAATGCTGCATTCACATCATGCAGAAAAGACAATAAATAGGAGCTTCTCAATCAGAAATTATGTTCACTTCAGCTTTCACATGGTCACGTGTAGAAAACGTTGACAGATAATGATTTCTCCACTTTTCTGAACTCGGATGACACTAAGACAATAAGTGTGGAAATATTGTTTTCATCTCAAATAAAACAATCAAGAGCAAACAAGTCTCATATCAATCAAGTGCATCGGTGTCAAACGGCTTTAGTCACAGTGTTGTGACGGCTTCAACAAACGGCCAAGTGTAAATGCATGAACACACTGAATTCATTATTCCCACATGGTGATTTCCTTATGACAAGAACGTAGCCTTAAAAACCCTGTTGAGCCTGTCCTGTTTGTCGTCACCTTTTGATCAGTATCAGCTGATGTCCGATGCTACAGCTGAGCATGTCAGGCATTTGTTACACTTGGATTCCTTAGATTATGTTTGATGTAAACACAGAATGCGTGCTAGGCAGTTAAATCTCCCTGCTGGGGGCCAGAGTTCATCGAGTGGCAAGATGTTTGTCCAAGGAGCAAAAATGCAGAATTCCAATCTCCCTTTTTCTCTTTTTAAATATAGTTTGTCTTCTTCTGTTTTCCTATTAAAGCAAAGCCGTAATCAGGGATTATTCATTTCTTCCAGCCTCCTCACCTATCTTTGACCCATTTCCTCTGCTCCAACACCACCCTCCATCCCTCAGGCCAGCAGTCCCATATCTTTGAATTAATTGAGCACAGTGGATGGACAGATTTGACTTCCGCCAAGCTGGGTACACGCCAAAGGGACATTTGCGCTGTCTCTTATTCCCAGCTTTAGGAAGCAGTTCAACCTGGCCTGTGGAATGCTTTTTAATGTGGCCCCTCTGCTCGCCATGCTTTTTAGCCTCAAAGGAGTAGAGTTTCAAAAGTAGCTCGCTAGTTGCCTGAGCTGCTTCTGACATTTATGAATAGAGCATTTATACAAAGTTATCCCCCTGGGCTGCCTCTTTTGTGTACAGTACATATCAGTCTGCTCACATGGAACGACAGGGAATATGAACAGTGGATGTGACTCTTTCCTATCACACAGTGATTCTTTGATGAAACCTCTCTGCAAGTGAAAATGAGAACTGATTTATAAATGTGTTATGTAAGGTAGTGAGGTAGGTAATTATTAGGCCATCATCTTTATCATTATCTTATTATTATATTGTTAAATACCCCCAGAGGGATGCATGGAATTTGAATAACCATTGGCTGATTAGTTATCCATAATGAATAATCAATCAGTAGCTCTTCTCCTGCTCTGCATTTGCTGTGGTGGGTTAAATTAAGTTGGAATATTGTGTCAAATTACTCATAATGTTTTAGTCAGAATTCACATTGTTTTTTAATAAAACAAAAATCTTAGACATGTAAAGATTGGATTTTTTTTGTTATTTGAAATATTATTTAATAGTTTCATTCAACATTGAGACATTCAATATATACATATATTTTTTAAGTAGTGTTTTGAGTATTTTATTTGTTACTTTCCATAGTGGGGAAGTAGTCCGATGTAGAAAGGCGAGAAAATGGTGGGAATGCATCCCGGGAGCATGTGATACTGCAGTCACAGGATCTAAGCAGTAACTGTAAGAAAAACCTTCAGAGTATTGTTGGTGGTGGTGTGTGAATGGTCATATTGAGTTAAAGTAACATTAAGATGGTACTTAGTGCTGAGGCTGCGTCTTTTGCTGTCAGAAGTTCAAGATATTTGTTTTGTTAGTGTAACTGGATAAGTGTATGAAAGAGCCCTTGGAGTATGTATTGGAGTATGTATATATACAATCAAAGTTAAAATACAGAAACAGCATCATTAGATATTATTTAGTAAGATTTATCAACTTTGGTAGAAAATATTGTCATGTATACCCTCATCACTAATAGTAAGAAACTGATTGAGAAAATAGACTTTCAGGATCTTTAAATCATCACATGATTGCAAATCTTACCTCAACATCTAGCAGCTTTGATTTCATTTCAAACTTCCTAATTAAATTTTTGGATTGATGCACCTCTGTTACCTGTGTCACTTCATTTTTTTCCTCACTGTTTTATACACTGGTCCGGTTTAACCGTTAGTACACGACTTTAATCCCACATACGCTCTCTGTGCTGGTTTGTGTTTATATAGAAGAATCCCAGCAGAATGCATAATGGAATTAGCTGGCATTACAGTCATGCTACAGACTGGGATCATAGCTTGAGCCAGTAATTCATGGATCGTGACACACATACATTAAAGAATCCTGTTTGACTTGGTTTGCATTAGAAATGAGGATTTAATGACTTGGATTATAACATTTTTATATGCATTTTACACACTGTCAGATGAATACAGGTGGGAGGATTAAATGAGAGAAAAATATGTTCATTTATACACAATAGATTGCTATTTTACAAATCATGTTATTTCTTGAATTGGGTGTCATTAACTTCCAATATAAATAATGCTCAGCCATGACCATTTCTAGCTGATGTATTAGAATAATCATTATCCCCATAATCAAATCCCTACAGTGGTGTGGGAGATTTCCCTCAACAGTTTATAAAAAGCTGCTTCTCCCTGCCCTAAGGAGCTGCTAACTCACCACAAATAATGCCATTAATTTGGCTTTTAGTGGAGAGCCTTACTGTCCCATGATGCTATAAATGCTGCCTTTAAACAAGAGTAAAATCTTGAATTAAAAACCAAATCAACCTTTTTGATGACGTAGGGTGGTTGAATAGAAATGCTGGATATCAGAACAAACTATTGGCTTTGGTCTGAAAATAATTCTAGTCTCAAAGTCACATCTGCTCCAAGTCACTCACTCCCATTTCGTCACACTCGTAACTCTCTCACACACTGAGTCACACACACTCCCTTCACGCTCAGCCTTGTCACTGGGATGTCACCATGTCCTCTAGCTTTCCATCCCGCAAAAAAAATAAGAATAGCGTTGCTACGGAGACAGTGCCGAGACGTTGTTTCATCGTCATGACGTCTGCCCGGCTGGCCCGAAGGATCAGCCAATTGCGAGTGGACAAGCAGGCGATATTAAAAGCAAAGCTGCTATTTTTGGGACTGGCCATGGCATTACTCAGCAGAGTGCAGCAAAGTCAGATGTACACAATCCAATGGTGGGGGGTGGGGGGTGGGGGTTATGTGTCTGTTATGAAATAAAATTTGAGGTGACCAGAGTGGATTTGTCCTGCATCCTGTCACACTGGAGTCATCACTGAGTTAGTGAAGCTGGATACACAACAGGAAGCGTGTGTGTTTATGTTATATGACCATGGCTAATAAAGTGCTCCATTCACTACAGTGGAATTTACAGAAAGGCGGATTTAGATAAGCCATACTTAATTAAACAGTAGATTTACCCCTCCACATGCTGTACTGACTCTTTCTCCTGAATAAGAGACAGATGGCAGAGGTTATTTATATAATAGTAAAAAGCTGTTCCTGTATCAGCACTCATAACTAGATAAGCTGCAGGCTCATGTTACTGATGAACAGACGAACATGCTCCCAACCATGTGAACCTACAGAAGGCTAACAGCAGAGCTCAGGACAGGACTACACATTCAGTGCAATGCAACCACAGCTCTTGAGTGTAGAGCTGAAATGACCGAAAATGACTCAACAACTGCAGTATTCTGACAATCAGTTCATCCTTTAAAGCTGTACTATCAATATCTTTATATTAACAATGGATCAAATGTGCAATTTGCTCATAGTGACCCGCAGAGAATTGTCTCTTTACTCTGCACTCCCCCCTCAGCTCTGCAAAGCTTTTTAGCGTCTTACAGCGTAATGTTTTGGTTTTCGAGCCACATATTTTGTGCTTTGATTCAGTCTCAGAACTTCCATCAGCCTTGTTACTAGCAGCAGCAGCAGCAGGCAGCTGCTTTCAGCAAACAAATCTCTGATAAACCCACTGCACACTACCTGCCCAGCCCGAAACAACAGACACAGTTAACAGCTATAGCTGGTGAGCATGGTTGAGCATTTAGCAGCTAAAGAGCCAGATATTTCCTTCAGGAGTTGTCTGCTAACACATTCACCATAATAACTGAACAAGGCAATGATATGCCAATGTTGTGATTACAGCTTGTTTCGCTGCCCCCAACTGACACAAAAACAATCAATTGATGCAGCTTTAAGTGAAGTGAATGCTGCTTGTAGCTGGCTACATGTGCTCCCTATTCTGTATCAATGTAAAGTGAATAACCTTGGGTTTTGGACTGTTTGTCGTACAAGCAAGCAATTTGAAAACATCTGCATGTTCTCTGGGAAGTTGTGATGGCATTCTTCACTACTCTCTGACGGTTTCTAGCCCAATCCATTAATCGGAAAACTAATTGGCACGCTAATCAGTAATGAAAAAATCATTAGGTACAAGGCTACTGTACTTTATATTGATCCATGCATTATGGGTACCAGGTTTTATCTGAAAACTGTGTTAGTCCCCCTTCTACAGGTTCTTAGAAAACATTCTGCTCAACAGATCAGATCAGCTGACCCCTGTTAGTTTGACTGTTCGTGTTGATGCACAGCAGGTTAAGGATACTGTAACAATCCAGAGCATTTCCCAGCACACTCACATAACACATCCTGACACCATTAGACTACTGATACCTTTTCAAATGGTGTGATCATAGAGGACTACTCCTTTGGGGTCAGCGAGGTCATCAGGTGTACAGAGAGTGGTCACTCATGTAGAGTCTGAGCAGTGGTGGTTGTCAGGTCACATCCAGGGTGTGGTGAGGCTGCTGACCTCAAGACTTATACACTCATACACAAGTATGTACGAGCTGTCTCCAGCCTCTCTGGCACGTATTGTAGATGCTATTTACATTACATTCAGAAAGGGTAAAACCAGAAGATTTCTTTGTGGTAACAAGCTATCACCACCACTTTTTATATACAGTTTCATGTCCCTTCTCCCTAATTAGGACTTTAAAACTCATCTCCCCTTCATCATTACATGCCCTGTTTGATTTAGTCAGCGAACAGTAAATGACCGTAGCTTTTGTGTGGTCTCGCCTTCGGATTCGGACGGTTTTCATGGTGGTCCTGATAGATAGTACTCTCTATGTGAATGTGCTCTGGCTTCACCACAGGTGAGAGTAACAGGGGGGCATATGGGTAAGATAGAGTTCAACTGCCAGTGAGATCAGGTGACTGGTGTTAGGCTGCCTGCCGACCCTGCAGAGTTGCTCTCTGCCTTGAAAATACGAGCTCAAGTTACTACGCTGTTAGTTTCTCAGCTTGGCCACTGGTCAGCTTGTTTTTATACATAAAATTGACATATTTGACATAAAACTGATTTTTGTTGCTCTGTAGATACTGTATTATGACACAGCTATTACTTTTCAAGGACTGGTAGAGGAGTCCAACTCAGTTTCTGACAGTAGTTTGATCTTATAATAGCTTATGAAATATCACAGTTACAGAAAAACATGACCAATGTGACATGTCCATTGACAGGGCATGAAGTTGGTTCAGTGATGCTGGTGGATAGAATGATGTGAAAAACGAATTAAATTTGGCATATCTTGTGTTTTCTAAAGTATAATTTGTCTGCTGCTTCTGCTCCTTAGTTGAGGGCAAGAGTGCATTCCTTATCCACCCCCGAGTTCTTTGTTAGTTCTTCCTCTAGTTTCTCAATTATATAACCACTCAACTTATGTAATGAAATTTAACTGCAGCAAGCGATGACATGAGTTCTGCAAAGCATTTTGTACCATTTTAAGATTTTGAACTCATGATAATATGCTTTGCCATCTGTTGTGTTTCGCTGAGCTAACATGTCTGTATTTCATGGTTTGTTGCGCTGAGAATTTGCAACAATAAAAGCCACAGAGTAGAAAGTCCTTAAGGTACGGCGATTCTGTGTTATCTACTGTTGTTGATCAGATCTCTGCCATCTGGGGAGTCATTACCAAGAGAGGAAAGTGACTGCGAGATAAGAAAAACAAGTTCCTCTCTAAAGATAATGCTCACCAAGAAAAAGCTCATTCCTAGATGGGCTCAACTCACACATTCAACTGCAAAGTGTAGATAGATCACATCTTTGTCACATGTCCAGGTTTTGCTGATTCCCCGGCTTCCCGGGGATATCATTAAAGTACAAATCCTGCCTGAAACACTTCAGCAGTGTTAGAAAACAGCTGGTGGCGTTGTACATTACAGTCCTGGGTTATTCAATGGACGTTTGAATACAAGGAAAAACACGTGTGTGTATCTGGTGGTAGAACAAGCAGTGGTTTCAGTGTATGAGAGAATATCTTTGGAAATACATCGCCAAAACTTAACTCTTGTCAAATACACACTCCGGTCACAGCTAAGTAGAAGCAGTTCCCATCAGTTCTCTTGGGTTTGTGCAGAGACGTTTTAGAAAATGTAGGAAATGTCTAACTAAAAGAGAAGTAGCAAAGTTACAGTGAGAGAAGAAGTATTCATCAGAGATTCGATTTGGACTTTAATGTATTTCAGTTCACTGTTCAGTTTACTGATCAATTCAAGGTAAAATACTGCAAATAAAGGCAAAACGTTTTAATAATACTTATACACATAAACATAGGAATAAGTCAAAAGGAGATCAAAGTTAAAAACAATCACACACCATAATGCAGCATTTTGTTTAAAATAGATAAATATAGAATGTGAAATTTCATTTTTACTGTTCACATGTCTTCTAGCTCTTGGAATAAAAACCAGGCTCTGGACATTTAAACATTTTCACTGTTCTTGCCAAGAATGTGTTTTTTGGCAAGATGAATCTTCATTCTTGGGTGAATTTGAATAAGTAAATCGAGTTGTCATGTAAGAAGATTATAAGGTGGATTTACCATAAAATTTTCATCTAAATATTGTGTTTTTTTGTCTTTCAGAATTCAAAGAGTGCCCAAGGCCTGGTGGGACTAAAGAACCTAGGAAACACTGTAAGTACAGCAGCCACATATACGTCTAATTACTGTCTGGCAACAGTGGCATCTTATTCTGTACAGTGGAGGGAGAAGCTCACTCTAAATTCCCATAATCCAATGGTGTTACACTGATAGCAGTTTGTTGATATCAGGTGGAGTCCATACAAGAGTGGTGGTCCAGAAGAGTATCTATCTACCAGGCAACAGGCAGACGGATGGCTCCCAAAATAAACGATGTGCGCTGTGGTGTGTGTGTTGCTGTCAGTGTGTGTGTACAGTAACCTAATCAGAGAGCTCTGAACTATGGACCAGGGAGGACTCTCTCTCTCTCTCTCTCTCTCTCTCTCTCTGTCTGACTGGTTTGATCTTACCAAATTGCCCGTGTCTCATGTGGACACGTGATGGGAGCAGTATATACACAGTGCTGTCTGCATGTGTGTGATATGCTTTATACCCAGTAATTATACTAGGGTTCTTTCGCTTTGTCCTGTAAGCCTTTCAACATTACTTAATACATTTCCAGATCTACAGAACATCTTTTTAATTGCACCAAAATTATGAAAAATTCTACAGTCACAGTTACATATTGTATAAAGGACCGACTGTCATATAATCTGTAGACTGGTTGTCGTTGTCAGGAGTAATCTTCAGTTTTAGAAATTGATACTATGTGGCCTGAAGTATGTTGTCTGTTAGCATGGATCACATGACTGAAGTGCATAAGGTCTGGGGGAAAGTCTGGATATATGCAGGAATACTGTAACCAGATAATCAAATCAAATGTATCAAATCTCCCAGGTGTAAATTCACATATTGCATATCTGTCCCTCTCAAAATCTTCCGCTCAGATGAGAAGATCAATACCACTCTCATGTCTGTACAGTAAATATGAGGTTGGAGCCAGCAGCTGGTTAGCTTAGCTTATCTTAGCATAAAGACTGGAAACAGGGGGAATCATCGTTTTTTGCAGGACTATTTCTTGGACTGGTGCAGTGATTTCTTGTACTCTTGTTCTCACAGTGAGGTTTCCAGGCAACCAGTGGAGACTCCAAGAAGTTACGCCACCCAGCCAAGAAACAGTCCTGCACATAATCCCCCTCCCTGTAAAACCACAACATGTCGTTTTTACACTTTGGGTTTTGTGCAGGTTAAACAAATGAGATGTTTCTCCCTTTCCGAGTCTTAATGCTAAGCTAAGCTAACCAGATACTGGCTCCAACCTCAACTTGTTGTTTTTAAACTTCCATTTTTGTACAGATTAAACAAACAACATATAACGTGTTAACCAGTGAGCTTTAGGTGGATAGCTGGTAGGTGGATTTTGTTACATTTGGACAGAGGGAAAGCACGCCGTTTCCAGTCTTTATGCTAAGCTAAGCTAACCAGCTGTTGGCCATAGCTTCATATTTACCGTACAGACATGAGAGTGGTATCGATCTTCTCATCTAACTCTCGCCAAGAAAGTGATTTAACTGTATTTCCAAAAATGTCCAACTATTCCTTTAATTTGCTAGATTCAGCTATGGAGAGCACGCAAAAAAAAGGCAACAAGCAGGTCAAATAGAGACAAGTATGTTATATTTTTGAGATGATTGTGTCATCTTTAAACAATGTAAATCACCTACATCAAAAGACAACTGTATTTGAAGTGTAAAGGGAGTTTTTCTTTTCTTTCCAGCAAATGAGAGTCATCAAATGGAAACTTGATGTTATTTCATCTGTAAGGGACTCAAACTGTCTGTGATGTTTTCCCTTGCAGTGTTTCATGAACAGTATCCTGCAGTGTCTCAGCAACACACACAGCCTGCGAGACTACTGCCTGCACAACTCTCACCGCAGAGACCTTAACAACAACAGCCGCACCAACACAGCCCTCATGGAAGGTGAGAGACGTGTCACACAGGCCCCCTAGAGTCCAAAACAAACACTTCTCACAGCTGCTCGCGAGCAGCACACTCATTCCCTCTTCCCCTCTGGATTAGATTTGCATCTTTCAGAACAAGTTTTAGGAAAAGAGGCAATGTTCTGAGAATGTTTTTCTAGCTCTTTTAAGAGTATGGGTTTGCATGAAAATGTATAAAATCTAACACAGGGTAATCCAGTGAGTTGTACCTTCAGTTCACCATCAACCTGAATGCATTGCTACAGTTGTAGAATTCGCTAAGTGCATTTTATGACCCAGTGCGTGAGTAACTTGAGTGTTTCTGTTTTGGTAGAATTTGCCAAGCTGATACAGACCATGTGGACGTCGTCCAGCAGTGAGGCGGTCAGCCCGTCTGAATTCAAAACTCAGATCCAGAGATATGCTCCCAGATTCGTGGGATACAAGTAAGCTTTGTTACACTCTTCACTCCCAACGTTTACAAGCTGTCGTACATCTTTTAGGTGCACTAAACATGGCTTCTGTCTGATACTAATATGCCTGCAGGAGTAAAAGTCTAGAGATCAGAAACATGTCCGAACACAGAAACATACGCAGATATTTCTACTTCTGACTTACTGTTTGTGTGTCTTGCAGCCAACAGGATGCTCAGGAGTTCCTGCGTTTCCTCCTGGACGGTCTGCACAACGAAGTCAACAGGGTCACCGTCAGGCCGAGAGGCACTGTAGAGGACTTCGACCACCTGCCGTAAGTAATCTGCCTGACTGACAGCGTGTGTGTGTGTGTGTGTGTGTCTGTACTTGCACTGACACCTTTCTGCACAGGACAGTGGCCAGGATCAGCAGACCTGATGTACCTCTAAATAGACAGAAACACACAGAAATTCTGTAAAATTGCTGCATTACCATTAAATATGCTAGTATGTATTGTATTGGGAATGAAACTCAGACTTTTTACCCATTAATAACCTCTCTGAGAGGTGAAAGACACCAGCAAGAAGGAGCCGAATTGCAGTTAATAATGGAAAAACATCAGGGCCATTGTGGAAGCCTTGTATGCATTATGTATGGTATACAGTATGTAAACAGGGCAACGTGAATCATTAAGGCTTCATCATGAAGCTTTCATTTAAGGCTGCGTGTGGCAGTTTTACCTCCTGTGTAGAGTTGGTGCCTCTCTGGGACCCAGCTCAGCCTAATGCTCCAATTCTTCTTGGATAGAATTATCAGTTATCTAACCATGGCTTGTTTAAGGGTCAGAGTTAATCTCTGCAACTTTCAGTATTAACCTCAAAACAGGTCCACTCTGCCTAAAATATTAAAAACAATGCAGATAAATATGTATTTCAGGCTTGAAAATGTGTGTCAGGGTAGTTTTTTAAAAGTGTCTTTTTAATCCAGTCTGCCACCTATAATAGAGTAGGCCAGGTCCCTAAATAGTGTCTGTTTTTTGCCATTATCCATCACATTATCAACCTGTTTACTGAGTCAGAACAGCTGAATGTTATCAGTGTGTTCATTCTGCACTGGATCTAATATTCTAACTGATGTCTCATCTGTGCTCCATGTTCAGGGATGAAGAGAAGGGGAAGAAGATGTGGAGTAAATATCTAGAGAGAGAAGACAGTAAGATAGTCGGTAAGTAGAAATGTATTTTAATTTGTTTTTTAGAAATAGATACATTGAGTCTTGTAATGAAACTGGACTCAAAATGATCAGCATAAAGAAAAACAGAATACCTTACAATAGATACCTGTTCTTGAAATGTTTCATGTTGATCCAGCGTCATGTTTTTTTTTTCATGGAATCTTTCCTGCTGTTTCAGACCTGTTTGTAGGGCAGCTGAAGAGCTCTCTGACCTGCAGCCACTGTGGTTTCTGCTCCACTGTCTTCGACCCCTTTTGGGACCTCTCTCTACCTATCGCCAAGGTTAGGAAACACACACACACACACACACACATACAGATGTAACGTAACAGACAGGTGGATGTTGGTCAACACACAGAAATGTCAGCACAGTCTGTGGTGCAGAGGTGACTTTCTGTCTGTGTTTTCGTAGACATGTTCTTCATGTTCTCATGATGATTTGTTGGAGCTGAAATGTTCAGAATGTTAATAAATATGTATCCACAGCTCTTAACATGAGCTTTTTGGTTTCCTCCCTGTCTCTGTTTGTGCTTTGCTTTGCTTTGCTTTGCTTTGCTTTGCTTTGCTTTGTGTGTGTGTGTGTGTGTGTGTGTGTGTGTGTGTGTGTGCTGTCTGGTTGCATTGCTGGGTGCATGCTAATGTGAATGCATCTATGTTTGTGCTCAGAAGGGCTACGGTGAGGTGAGTCTGATGGACTGCATGCGGCTCTTCACCAAAGAAGACGTCCTCGACGGGGATGAGAAGCCGGTGCGTATAAGAACCAACAGAATGAAAACACAGCATCTGATGATTACCAACTCAAACTCGTAGTTTTTCCTATCCATTCTTGAGTTATCACAAGTAATACTTAACATTTTTCTGCTTTGCATTAGCTACATGTATGTTTAAATAAAGATATGCAGGTTTTCCCAGAATTCTTTCTTCACTTTGGTCTAAAACTCGACTCCACTTGGCTTAAAGATCTCTCAGTTCTTGTTGTTTAAAACTAGTAGCCATAGTCATATGATTGTAGAGTTGTGATTATATCCAAGTACTTTCAGTAGATGTAGGTCTGCGTACTTCATATTTTGCTGCAGCTTGTAAACAGTGAGAGAACTAACTCTGTATTTCTTCTCCACAGACGTGCTACAGGTGTAAAGCCAGGAGGAGATGCACTAAGAAGTTCACAATACAGAAGTTCCCCAAGATCTTAGTGCTGCGTATCCTTTCCTCCTGTCTGATACTGATGCATTATCAGGGTTCCCACAGTGATGAAATTCCTGGAAAGGTTATGAAATTAGAAAAACTGTTTTGGTTGCCATAATATTATTCCTCTCTTCCACTCTGGAGTAAGAGCCTCATTATTACTATGAGATTTACCAGAGCTATGAATAATCAGAGAAAATACAGCTTTGTGTGGTTTGTGGGAATGTCACATCACATCCATGTAGAATAAAAAGGATTCAGTAAGCACTCGTGTGCTGGCTCCTTGAACCTGCTGCTTGACAATGCAAAAGCACTCTCTGATATACAGTCAGGAAGCTCTGTCATGTATTTGAAGCTCAGTGTAGTGTAAGTGGCTGTAGTGAGCACTCACATCCACCAGTGACCAAATATTTATGCACCCATGAAGGTATTTAAGAAACCTTGTACACAGTTGTACAAAGTGTCTTAATGTATTGAAAGGTATATACAGAGGAGTTGGTCCTTGACTCCCCCTCCTGTCCAGACCTGAAACGCTTCTCTGAGGCACGAAGAACCAGCAAACTGTCCACCTTTGTTAACTTCCCCATGAAGGATCTTGACCTGCGGGAGTTCGCCTCCGAAAACAGCAGTAAGTACTGACTCTAAGATCCAGGTCTCAGCATGATTAGAATGTATTTCATGTGTTATTATATTATTATATATTGTAGTTTGCCTTGATTTTAGTGGAGATGTAGTGTCACATCATTTAAGAGCTGTTCCAGAGTCTTTCTCCACCCTGACAAATAATACAATTCTTCAATTCAAATGTATCGTGCAGCAGTGCAAAATGTTGCCAATTTTTAAGTATCATGTGTGAGCATGTATAATACTCGAGAAACTGTGAACTCTCTAATAGGTTTTAAAAATAGAAGACTTATTGTTTGTTTTTGCTTCCGTCCTGTTCTAGTGAATGCAGTGTACAACCTGTATGCAGTGTCCAATCACTCAGGCACCACTATGGGCGGCCACTACACAGCCTACTGTCGCAATCCCAGCTCGGGAGAATGGTACACATTCAACGACTCCAGGTAGGTTTCAACACCCACCATCATCATCATCATCATCATCATCAATCAAGACATGTGAATTCAACAATGTAGTTTGATCATGATGAAAATGATACACCACATATATGTACAGAAACACATACCAGGACAGGATAACCAGTAAAAACTGAAATCTGGGAATTTAATACAACTGGCATAATATTCCTGCTACTTCCAGCACAAAAATACACTACCATTTTGAAAATGGAGACTAAATTAAAGGGTCGTGTCAAGATGGTAACCCTAGATTTGTAAAACTCTCACACATGTGAAATGATTCAGTACAGTAGCGCTTGGCACATTAGAGAAGTTAGCCCTGCCAGAGAGACTACCTAAGTAGTTTTGGTGCCTAAACCGAACCAAACTGCAACCGTTTCACAACGTTAACCACATGTTAAAAAGCCACTTCTTGGGTTTAGGAAAAGATCATGGTTTGGGTTAAAATCATAAGTCAATGATGACTTCTGGTTTCATATGGGACATGAACAGCAGTGAAAGCCCTGTTCTTGACCCATCGATCCACACCGACCTGTACCCTATAAGGACTTTGTCTCTCTTTATACCACGCCACTCAACAGTACACAGTGACAAACAACACGTACAAATCTTGCGAGAGTTTCACAAATCTAGTGTTGCCATCTAGACACGACCTAATTAAGCTGACAGGATTTGAATTTGATTAAAGTCCCTTCAGCACACTAATAAACAGTTCTAAAACATAGCAGCTTGTAGAGCTTTTCATTTATTTGTGTTGGTAGTAAAACCAAAAAAAAGCTTGTTTCCAAGTTGATTTCTTGTTTATTGTTGATTATAGAAAATGCTGCAACAGGAAATGCACTCAGACCCATTTAAAAGATTATTATAGTGAACAAATTATACATTTCATACAAACATTAAAGAAATGTAGCTACTATATATCACCAAATGTCACTGTATGGCAGCTGTTACTTGTTGAGCTCTTATTAACTACATTAGTTACACATGCAAGAGCTAAATCATTTATAATGAATCTTTTACCTCATCATAATACAGTCTGTTATCAGTAACCCGACTACATGAGTGGTTACCATGACCACACTGTGGTCAAACTACAGTGAGTGAAGCAGCAGCAGCAGCAGTATGAAAGGGAGGAGTAATGGTAGGAGGTGCAGATAATCCTCCTCTCCTCTGCTGAGGATCCGGTCTCTGCCTCCGGCCTTCTTCCTGCTGCGCTGCAGTCATTCATAACGCACCACTCTACTGATCGCTTGCAATTGTTGTATCCCAGTGTAACACTGTAGCAGAGCTTCAGGACATTACCATACAGAGCGTGGTTCTCTACACACGACCACACACATCACATGTGGTTCTGTGTATCTGCTATTCCAGCTGTTACATTATATACCATGTGTGCTGTATACACTGACAACCTTTGAACTGATCATAGCTTTTAGTTGCTGTATATAATTAGGTAGTGCAGGTTCATACTGTATATTGTCCTATGTAAATGATTAGTTTAGTATGGAAAGATGCCTTAATGAAAAATTGAAAATTGACAGTTAACCTCATTTTCTGTCGATCGACTCATCATTTCAGCACTGCTTTTAAAATACCAGGGGGTGTCTGAATGTATTGAAAATCTGATCAAGAATAGAGTTATATGAAGTTCTGCTAAATATTTACATTTGAAATCATACATTTTTAACCATTAAAAACCTGATTCACATTTGCAGCCCTTCCTCTGAGAGTCATGGAACACACTGCCTGACTTACTCTTTCCAGTTAACATTAGTATCTTGGATGTCATATAAAGATAGGTGCTTCTTAAAACTCCAAATTGTTCCTCCTAATCACTACATTTAGACTTTTTCTTCACTATCTAAAGTAATCCAGGCGATGTGGTCTGTACATGGATGGTTACAGTGCAAACAGGAACTGTTAGTAGTTGCATGACCTTTGATTGTGAAGATTCACCAAGATGTAAAGTAATATAAATGGGGCTCAGGTGAAGCCCCCAGCCAACTCACTGAATTGTATACTGATTCTATCAGGTTTTGAGTATGTAGTGTGTTCACACTGGAAAAGTGTAAAAAAAATAAAAGTATACTCACAACAGACAGTGCATACCAAATATGGTCGATTTCTGAGTGTGCTGTCGATGCACACTGTTCTCCCACAATGCATTGCACAAAGTGGAGGAGCTGCTCACAGCTGAAAGGAAAATCAATTGAATTGTGGGTGGTGGTGAGACAGCTCCAGAAAGATCTTGGAAAACCCAAACACTAATATTAGTTATTAGAAATATTAGTATTAAATCTTTAAAAAACTTTTTGGGAAGTTTGATTGGCAGTGACATTCCAAGGCTGCAGTCTGATTGATGTCTAATGTCACACATACTGTATCATTTCCTGTTAGTATAAAATGATTTTTCTTGTATACTTCCTGCTACAACAGTACACTTTGACGATTAGGATGTAGTATATACTGTATACAATTAATATGTATGGGTTTGGGACATGCCGACTGAAACCCTGGTGTCAAAAACTCAAAATATGTTCATCCCAAATAAAATAATGGAACAGCAGGAGTGTGGCATGTTGAAAACCTGTGGACATAAAAATACATTTGTGTGGTACCACTGATATGCAAACTGATCTTATTCTGAAAACAACAATACACAACATGCCTATCCAAGACATGTAGTGACTGTACCATCAGTCTGTAAATAAAGGGAGGCTTAAAAACCCAGAATCTTAAATGGAGTTTGGATATACTCTTTATAGATGCCAAACGGCATGTTTCGGGGTTAAATTCTGAGTTTCTTTGTCTTCACCATAACTCTCTTGTTTCTCACCATGCAACCCATCTCCCCTCTCTTTCTTTCCAGAGTAACGCCAATGTCCTCCAGCCAAGTGCGCAGCAGCGACGCCTACGTCTTGTTCTACGAGCTGGCTTCCTCCTCGCGGATGTGAAGCCTCCTGGAGGACGGCGGGCCACAGCACCACTCTGACTGACGGACAGATGGGTGGACAATAAGAGTGTTGGTGCAGCTGGGCCTATTCTGACTTGTATTTGGACATATATCACACACACATGAAGGCACACACCCCCAGCAGCCTGGAGGCTGCTTCTCTCCACAGAGACAGCTGGAGAGGGGAACACTCTGGAAACCACAGGAACCTGCTCAACCAGCCCTGCTTTCTTTCTCTCTGTCTTTACTCTCGTGGCTCATTCTGGGTGGAGGTGTGTGTTTACTCTGTGTGTGTGTGAGTGTGTGTAAGGCTGACACAGGGCAATAATCCCATCTGACCGACCAACCGGTGAATCTGTCTCCATCTCAGAAGTCCCTCTCTATGCACTGCAAACCGAACTCTCATCCTGACCGCGCCTTGGCTTCTTTTTCTTCAACTCTTGATCTTCTTCTTCTCGTTTGCCTCAAACCATTAAAACTGACTGGTTGCAATTTTTGACTTTTTTCTGCTTTGAATTCATGTTGTTTTTATGTTGTTGTTTTGTTTTTTGTTTTTTGTTTTTTTTTGGGGGGGGGGGGGTTATTACCCCAGCACCATGAGCATCATCACCACCACTTTGGACTGTGGATAAATTGTGCTTAGTGTGTGACTGTAACAGGACTGGTCATGGTTACGTGGCGCTTACAGTCCACCGGCCTGCTTGTTTTTTTCCCTTCCACTGCACTACAACACTCCCATGTCTCTGTTGGCATCTTCTTCACTCTCTTTGTTTCTCTAAAAGTGGACGGGAGGCCGGTGGCACTGTGAGTGTGACATGTTTCAGAGGACGACCCCGACCTCTAACGTGTTTTATTTAATTTGCTTCTCCCACGTGTGGCTGCTACTGATGTTTTCAAAGTGCTGTGAATGGATGAATGGACAGTCCAGTACGGACCTGCTAAGGATTAATGATATAGACGATAATAACGGTAACAGTCTTTTCTTCCTCTCTTGTTTCATGCCATTGAACAACACGGAAAGAATGTTTTAAAGAAGAAAAACACACTATATCTGTATATTTTTATATCCTGATGCAATATAGAGAATGTACTATTCAATGGTGCTGAAAATGACCCATAACTGTTTTCAGTTGGTTTATTTCCCACGTTTCAAGAGAGAAAAAAAAGTTATTATTTATGCTTACAGGTGATAATGTGATGAGTCACACTTTTTAACAGTGGCAGTCAAACACATGAGTATATAAATATATATATATGAATAAAAGTTAACAAAACGGTGGTTTTACTTTGAGTCTGTCTTCTTTTTGGGCTTCTATGATGGAGAATCTCTGCTCAGACGTGACAAACAGATGCAGTCCTTGCACAGGAAGATGGAAAAATTGGTGGATAGTGGATAAAGAAGTCCGATTCAGCAAAGAAAAAAAGCCAAGTGATTGAAAAAAACAAGACTGGAATACTTTGGCCAGGGTTGGGACCCCCACATGGGGTCGCAAACTCAATCTGAGAGGTCACGAGGTGATTAACAAGAGTTTTACTCCTTCAGGACTCTAAAGAAATATTCAAATAAAGCAAGTAAAATGACTTTGGTTGAACTAGTCACAACCAGCAGAAATTAGCAAGGGGTTGCAAGCAGAAAATATAAAAGAAACCAAATACTTTCAGTAAGACTGAGAATAAAAATAATGTATGTATGGCAGAGTAGAAGAAGTGTCTCTTATTAGAAGTTGCATCCAAGTAGCTGAAGGAGTGAGTGAGTGAAGGATGCATGAAATGAGCATTAATGGGGCCATCACAGGACCCCACCTCTTTATAAATTGTGGTTTTTGGAGCCTTCATGCATGTATCATTTGCTCCATCTTATGAAGTCGCCATGTTTTTTAATCCATATGTTCGTCCGTCAGGCCTCCCAACTTCATGGAGGTGCAATGTTAAATCAGTGGAGTACCTCTTTGTTTGTAGGACAATGGCACAAACCTGTTACTGTTTGCGGTGCTGCTGCAATAGGGAATTAAACTATTTACAAGCTAAATGTTCTAGTGAGGATTACTAAAGGTCTAAATACTATTCACACTTTGGCAAAAAGAGTGTTTTTGGGGAAAAACTGAATACTCGTAATACTGAGTCAATTCAATCCATTTTTTTTGCATTGAATATAATATGAATAATAATTATTATAGCTCTAACAGTGTAATCCAGGTGTTTTTAGCCTGTAGAAATTCATACAAGTCTAATTCTATCAGAATGTATCTTTGGCTGCCAGTTTTTCTCTACTGAAACTGAACTACTACACTTCGTAAAATCACACTTCAGTGATATAATTCATCTTGGGTTAGACAGCAGAGACACCCGCCATTTTCTTTTGATGGATCACTCAGTAATCATTATGGAAGTGCCTGGCCTACTTCCTGCGGCTCCATTATCCGTACGTGGCCTATTTCTGTGGTCCGAGCATTGCGGCCTCATAGTGCGATCTGATGCCATGAAAAGGTCCAGCAGCCAGGAATAGTTCTATAGGCTGACACCCTGGAGGCTCCCCCATCACACTGCAAGGACTCATACGCTTAGACACCTGAAAAGAAATATATACACATGTGGAATCTGATCCACATGCAGTGAAACGATAATTCAACATGGATTAGTTGATGTTCAGGGAGGAACATCCATCAGATCATCAGACTGAGGTATTGGTGTCACCTCGTTTAGTGGCACACAATCTGCAAAACTGGAAGTAACAGTGTTTCATTTTGCAGAACTCTGCCCACTTACCTACTACCATTTAACACTCTATATGTGTATTTGTACACAGGACTGATTCCACTGAAGCCAACATGTAAATGCAGATATTAAAGGAAGTCAGAAGTCAGCTGAGTTGGGGTTCAGTGTGACACACAAAGGAATTCATCCAGTGGTCCAGGTATAGATCTTTTCTGTGTCCTCACATCTGTACAAACAAGACCAGAATACTTTAAAGAAGATACTTTTAATGAAGAGCAGCCATTTTTGCCACAAGTTGCAATTAGAGGATAAGTAATACAGGTAAGTGCTAAATTGTAACATAACGGTAGCACAAGTAGATCTCAGAGTCAGCAAACCCACTCAGTCATGTCAGTTGCCCGTGTATCTGTGACACTTTATTTGTATTTTTCCACAAAAAGAAATCCTAATCTGTTTCCTGGGACAAACGAGAAGAATGTCCTTGAAAGAAAAGCTCAGATTGAGCCCAAGTAAATATCCATTTATTATTTACTTATGATTAGAAACGTGATTATCTGTAGACAAGTTTCACATTTTTAAATGTTCAGCAGACTCGAGGCTAAGCTAGCGATTAGCTGGAATTAATTAAAAGTGTACCAAATTACATAGATCTTTCCAGGAAACCTCTTGGAAATAATTAAGAAATCAAGTGGAAGTTACAGAACCATAAAATGAAGTGTTACTAATATCTGAAGTTTGCTTTGCTAATGTTAGCACCATAAGCTAACTGGTCATACCAAAACCAGGTAAGGCTGTAGCAGCAAAACCCCCGAGTGTGTTGAATTAAGCAGAGGTGCATTTTACTTCTCATGAATTCAACTTTTTGTTTGTAAGAGAATGAAATGTGCCATGTGTTCCTTCAAAAGTTACATAGAGTTACATAGAAATTTAATATCACTGATGTGATATTAAGGTGTGGAAAGAGACAGACCACTTTCCCATTTAGAAACAAGTTGTGTGTGTGTGTGTGTGTGTGTGTGTGTGTGTGTGTGTGTGTGTGTGTGTTCTCATACTGTAGCTTATGTGTGTTTGGTCTGAGTTGTTTTTTTGAGCATGGCCACTTCACAGGAATTTCTCTGATGTGAACTTTGAAGCTATTACTGAAGCAATCATGTAGCCTGAACAACAACAGTGACTCAACAGCAGGAAGTAAATGCAGAACTGGAATCACACAAGAAAAGAAGCTTGTTGAGAGCGATTTCAGACTGAAGCTTAGACCCAGGCACGCACCGACTGTGGATTATAAAAAACAGGAGCCTTTCCATGACAGCCTCATATGGTGAGTTATTTTAAGCCATTTAAAAAGACTGCCGGCAACTGTGTTTGAGTGTGTATGAATGGGAGGTCATGAATGCTTGTCAGGTCCAGAGCCGAGCCTGTCCCGAGTGGTTGTGCTGTTGATGGGTGAGAAACAAAGTGGGAAGAGCTCATCAGGAAATGCCATCCTGGGAAAACCAGCCTTTCAAAAGAAAACAACTCGCAGCTGCAAAGAGAATGGCACCGTCCTTGGAATACAAGTGAATATTTATAATTCATACTTTACAGTTTGGATTTACTCATTTGAACTAACTCTGGTCTTTACTCACTTTCTCTAAATTTGATCAACCAGGTGACCGTGGTGGACACCCCAGGGTGGCTGTCCCACTCCACCACTCCAGACAGAGTGTCCCAGGAGCTCTGCAGAGGTCTGACCCTCTGCCACCCAGAGCCCCACGTCATCCTGCTGGTGCTGCCCACCACCTCCACCTTCGGCCATGAGGAGTGGAAGGCCATGGAGGCCCAGCTCAGATTGCTCCAAACCCCCATCTGGCAGCGAGCCATGGTCCTCTTCACCCATGGAGACAAGTTAGGTTATTACTTATCATTTCCTAGTGTCTGGTATGTTGTCTTTATGCTCACTGTTTATGGGTCTGTGTGTCACTGCTAACTGGTCAGAGGGCAGTGCTGCCTGATTTATTTGTACCTACATTAATTTGTTAATTAATGAAATGTTTCTAGTGGTTTCCAACCTGGGGTTCGGCACCCTGCAAAGGGCTACCAACATAAATATGAGGGGTCACATCACAAGATGATTAAAATAAGAGAAACATGTACTGTATTTTTGTTACACATAATCTATTTTTTTTATTATTGTGAAATACTGGATTCACTGTCATCTCTTTTGGGGGCTTTAAAGGCAACAATCCAAGAAAGAAAAAACACTGGTTGAACTGCTCACAATTCATATCCACAGTAAAGCATTTAGCCACAGTCTTTTAGTCTTGTTCACTTATTACTAAAACTATGGTTGTTTGGCTCTGTCTGTTAACTCACCCAATGAGGTCCTTTCTGCTGCAGAGGACCTGCCTATCCAGGAGCACGTAAGGCGACAAGGTCAGACTCTTCATTGGCTGCTGGAGCGATGTGGGAACAGGTACCAGGTTATGACCAACCAACCCAGGGCCTCAGAGGCTCAGGTTACAGAGCTCTTTAGGAAGATCCGAAAGATGATGGAGACTAACAAGATTCCCAGGGAGATCCAGTACAGGATGTACACCCAGCTGAGACGAGATGCGAGCATGAAGGAGGAGAGGAGGCGGCAGGGAAGACAAGAACAGATAGAAATGACAGTGATGCATGATGTGCATGATGGGAGACAAAGAGAAAGGAAGCAGATGTCCTCAGGATGGCCATATATGCCCAGAGGTAGGTAGGAACTCTGATTAGATATTTCTAATTTTGCCCACCATCAGCAACATATGGAATAACATATGTGAAAACCACTGCACTGTGTGTCTTTCCAGCATTCCCAGCAGACCCAGCTGTTTTTAAGCCTGCTCTTGGCCTCATCCTGCTGGGAAGGAGGAAGTCAGGGAAGAGCTCAGCAGGCAACATGATGCTGGACAGAGAAGAGTTTCAGATCGACACGAAGACCACCAGGTGCTCTGTAGGCCATGGGGAAGTATCAGGGCGGCCTGTCACGGTGGTGGACACCCCCGGGTGGAGTATGTTTGGTCTGGCCAATCCTGAGCAGGTCAAGATGGAGATCAGCCGGAGCCCTTCCCTCTGCCCCGTGAGGAGCAAAGTGTCGTTCCTGCTGGCTGTACCGGTGGGCCCGTTCAAGGAGAAGGACAGGAGAGCTGTGGAGAAGTACCTCAGCATTTTGGGGAATGATGTGTGGAGAAACACGGTGGTGTTGTTCACCTATGGAGAGGAGCTGAGAGGAAGGACGGTGGAGAAACACGTCGAGGAGAAGGGAGAACCTCTGCAGTGGGTGCTGGACAGATGTAGCCGCCGGCATCGTGTGTTTGATACAAATACAGGAGACGATACTCAAGTAAACCAGCTACTGGAGATGGTGGAGCAACTGTAGAAACACGACAATATGGGGAGACATTTTCACTCAGCTCCTCCCCCTTCATCAGATGACAAATATCTTTGTTCTTCATTACAATTATTGTTTAAAGCTAAACCTAAAAAATGACTATGCTTTAGTAATAATGAAGAAAAGAAGAGCAAACCTCCACCTAATAACATACAAGTGTGTCGCCATCAGTTAATCATCATCCCTCTGCCAATGTAATGGCATATATCTTGTACTTGTTATTGTCTTGTGCAATTAATATCTCTACTGTACAATGATGTTTTATGACAGGTTTCAATCATTCGATTTGTAAGTTATTTTCCATGTTTGTGTTTCAGTGGAGGATGATCATGCTTACTACCACTGGGTTTAAGTCCAGTTCTGCCTTTATATCACGTGCCTTTAGCCATCTTTGAATTTTGCTCCAGAACAGTGCCACTGAAGGGCACTATCCAAATATATGAGATAATGATTCTATGCCCTTGTTAGAAATTCTGCACACCTTGTATATTAAGCAACTGGCTTGTGGCTAGAATTTTGTTCAGCAATTTACATCAAAATGCATGCATATGGAAGTCTATAGTTTATTTTAATTTATCATTTGATGAATTGAAATCCACAGCAGTGTCAAAAATGTCCACGTTTGTGGTAAGGCTATGTAGTCTTGCACTGAAGCCACCTGTTCTTACATCTTGGCCAGTTGTCTGTGTGACATTATCTTACCATCTTTACTGAAAATACCAGTAAAAAATAAAAATTAAATTAAAAAATGTCCATTTTGAAACCAATAAATATTGACTTGTGTTACAGCTGCATGTGTTTCCCTGTGCTGTTTGTCCCTTTTCCTCTCCTGTCCTCTCTCGCTCTGCCCAGGTGTGCTACATCTTGATTGCTCAATGAGGTGCACCTGGCCGGGGACTGAAGCACTTAAAAGCTCCTGTGCCAGCATCCCAGAAGAGAGACTTCTGGTCTTGTTGCCTCTCAGCCTGGGACTCTGTGTTGGCTTGATTTAGAGTCTTGGTTGTTTGTCATTATGTTAAGAAATCCAATGGCTTCAGTAGTTTTAAAGGTGTTTCCCTGTGGTTGATTTGGGTCGGTGGTGGAGTGGTTGTTCGCTCTATAGGGCTGCCTAAGGGTGGGGCGTAACACTTGTTTTCAAATTTGATGGTTGAATTGAACCATAGTATCTGTGGAGATATTTGGTCTGTTTTATCTGTATTGTGATGTAACCAGTTTTGTATGGCTTTTCATAAGAATGGAGCATTTCTTTCCCAAATCATTTACAGTGGGTAGTCTTGGCTGCAGGAGGACCATCTTTTAAAGCAAGTCTGGGCTTGTCTGATTCACATGCTACAAAATCAGGCAGGGTTTGAATACTGTTTTTCCAGTGAGTTTAGGTTGCTATTTAAACTTCATTATCATCAATATTCCATGGTGACAAGATAAGAAACAAAATAACAAATACAGGAAGTGGGTAGTGTTTACACTTACTGTAACAACTGCAATTCCAAAGTAAAACATTAACATAGTTATAGCACAGTGACTATGATAAAACTGCAGAAACATTCTGCTTTGTTCACTCTGCTGTTGCTTTTCACCCTCTGTCTCCATGGCTGCAGACCAATTGGCATGTTAATCAGCACCATGGGACACACCTGGGCCCAGTGTGCCCCCTGCATATGGCCAGAGCAGCAGCCAGTGTTGTTTCTTTTTTTTTTTTCTTTTCACAGCACAACATCCATGCTATGGAGTCATAGGAGTGCCATAAAAAAAGAATAAATCTGTATAAGAATATACATGTAGATATATAAAGAGGAATAAATAAGTACATTTATTTCCAGTTTTTGTATTTACTTATTTATTTATCTCTATTTCCACATTTATTTTCTTATTCTTCTACAGATTTCTTTTTTTTTAATGGCACTCCAATGACTCCATACCATGCAGCACATTTTCACTCACCACTCCCTACACTACTGACTTTACAGATTCCTCCCACTTATTTGTTTTGATTATTTTGTGGTAAATGACTTATTTAGTATACCTGTCTCCCACTGTGACATAATTACACTGTTATAAGATACATGCTGAGGTAAACAAAACACTTGGAAATCAATATTCACTTTAATGTATGTATATATAACATACAGGGATGGAAAGAGTGCTACAATATTTTACTTCTGCTCTGCTGCAGCTGCTGATTTTTACATATTTCTTTTGTTCCACTCACATGGTTTATCAGGACTGTTTCATATGACTTTTGCTCTTACTCTGTAATAGATGCAACTTGAAGTACAATACTTGAGACAAAGTAAAATGAATGATTTTTAAAAATACTCAAAAGTACAAGTTGTTACAGAAAAGAAACATTGTTACAGTAACTAGAGTAAATGTAATTTGTTACTTCCACCCCAAGCTCCAAGCTCAATATTATCTTCATTTTGGAAAAAAAAAAGATTTTTGATCGATTTACTGCATGATGAATTCAATATAAAAACAATCAAAGGTTATTTAGGGTCAATCCTTGCTATTGGTTCAAAGCGCCTCCCCTTGAACCAATTATAGCTCTTTAAATGAAACTTATCCGTGTGACAGGGAAGTTCAGCAGCAACAGTATTGAAACTAAGCCAACTCGGAGCACAAGCTAACGCCGTTGTCGACTGTTGTTAGCTACGTTATCCTCTTTAGGCACTGCAGCTGTTTGTGTTTAGCCCGTTGTTGATCATTATTTGATGGCGGTGTAGCGGCTACAGGAAGAGGTTGGCTAAGATAATGTTATGTGCCTTTGTTTGTGGAGCTGTGGTGTTTCCAGGGCTTTTCTACAGCTTCAGGAAAGTACTCAAATACAAGTTCACCCACTGGAGTGATGCCGACGTGGTTTCTGTCAGTGAGAGGTCAGCAGCACCGACGCGAACCGTTCACTTCACCGAACTCCTTTAAGATATGCGGCCCTTTAATGTTGTCTTGCTTGTCTATCAACTTACATACGTTGTGTAGATTTACTTACTGTTTTATATTAGTTCATATAACGATCTGGTAAATTCGGCACTCATATAATGAACCAAGGGCTTGTTTCAGTAAAGTTTTTTAGACAGAGTCCTCATTCTATGTTATTAGCTGTATGAAAACTGTACATTTTACCCAATTATTCAGTCATATGTGGGTAATATGTCGGCCGAAGACACCAAACTCGACCTCTGAGAGGGTTAAGTATTGAAGTAATATTTGATCTTGTATGCATTGGCCGATAAGCAAGACACAAAATAAATTAGTATGTATTTCAATGGAGTTTCGTGTTAATTGTCTTGTGCAGTCTCTTTCTAGTTTTTATTTTTGTGCATGACAGAAAGTATTGGTCACTTTTGTTAACTTCAGGCTGGTCTCCGCCATCCATGCATCTTTGGCTACTGCAGCTGGAGTCACAGTTGTGACATCCTGCAGGGACACCATGACTGACAGGTAAAAGAGAATCATTTACATTCTGCAATTAACATCAGAATCAGTTAACGCATTATGTGTCTAAGGCTTTTGGGGCAAAACAACACATCAAGTAAGTTTACTGTCTTTTCACATCATATTTATTGTTTGCATATTAATAAAGTTAATTCAGTGAGAATCCTTGTTGTCTCACCATACACAGTCACTGGCTGGTCAATGGGTTCGTGATGTTCGGAGCTCCCTATATGGCCCACGACATCTACGCCATGTATCTGAGCCACTACCATACTCAGAGGGTCAGAGGTCATTCCAGGTCATACAGCAGCCACTCTCTTCAGACAGTGAAGGCTTTCCTCAGTAAGGACTGGATGTTGGTGCTCCATCACCTGGCACTGCTGCTCATTTTCATGCCCGTCACTCTGGTAAGTATGGGGAGGAGTCGCTGTCATACTCGCAGTGTTTATAGATGTGATTGGTGTGTTTGGTATGAACACACAAACTTGTATATACTGCAGAGGCTGCGTGGTAGGGGCTGACTGTGCAGTGTGTCTGATTTGCAGTTCTTCAGAAGAGGACTGGGTGATTTCTTCGTCGGCTGCCTCTTCACCACAGAGTTCAGCACTCCTTTTGTCTCTATAGGAAAGATTCTCATCCAGGTAAACCATCTGGACAACATCATTATTTCACACTTCTGTTTAGATGTGTCATTTCCTGTGGGCACATTTCCCATCAGTGACTCAACACCAGTTGAATTTCTGAAAATTGGCAGCTGTGGCTCAGGACGCAGAGCAGGTTGTCCATTAATCAAAGGGTCAAAGGTTCATTCCCCTGACACTGATGTAGAAGTGTCCTTGGGCAGGACAATGAACCCCAACTTAATTGCTCCCAATGGTCAGATCAGCACCTTGTATGGTAGCTGGCTGCCATCAGTGTGTGAGCGTGTGTGCAAGAATGACAGTGCTTTGGACAAAAGTGTAATATAAATGCAGCCATTTAGCCAAACCTTCTAGAAACTGATTCTGAAGTATTCAGATGATTTACTTTAGCATTAGTAGCAGAAATACCACAGGGTAAAAATACTCTGTTACAATTAAATGTCCTGCATCATAAATATTACTTACTTACTAAAATTATACATTTATAATTATAGGCTCAATATAACTATAATAATTATCTAATTATATTATTAAGTGTGCAAGTATTATCATAAAAATGTACTTAAATTATCAAAAGAACAAGTATTAATTATGCAGAGTGGACCCTGTCTGTGTTATATTTTTGTTTATTACTTTTCGTCCAAAGTCTTGAAAGTGCTTAATTTTAACTGTTATGTTTTCAAGGTTAGGAATATGCTTGAATTCGAATATACTCCTTGAAAAATGCTTGATTTTCAACATAATCTGGTGTTTCATTATCTACACAATCACTCATGGAAACCAACATCTTTTAATATTTGAAATGAAACAATCCCGTTGTCATATTTGTTTGCTGTCTTCTTGCATTTATAGTAACAATTACAGACTTCAAGAGTCTGGAATTTCTTTGTTTAGGTACCTTGAAAGTGCTTGAATTTTACTCTTAAAAAGCTGTACGAACCCTGTACTGATTCATAAAGTATAAGCAGCGTTTTACTGTCAAAGTGTAGTTTTGAAATTCATCCTCATCAAACCTTTCAGTGAGGCATCTGCTTTTGCATTTGTTGTCAGATTTTTTTCTTTCACACCTGTGTGTGTGTGTGTGTGATTTCACGTTTCACAGTTGTGATATTCCTGTTGTTCCCATTCTTTCCTTCTCTTCCGTTTCTTCCCTGATACCCAGCTGGGCCTTGATGACACCAGGCTGCACAGGATCAATGGCATCATTGTCCTCTTGAGTTTCTTCGTGTGTCGGATCTTGATCTTCCCCTTCATGTACTGGATGTACGGCCGGCAGTTTGGCATTCCCCTACACAGAGTGGCCTTCCACCTGCCTCTGCAGTGCAACGTGGGTAACCTGGTGATCCTGGCTCCACAGATCTACTGGTTTATTTTGCTGCTGAGGAAAGCTAACAGACTCTACCTGCGACAGAAGAGAGGGAAGGGGGACGGAAGCAAAGACAAGCCGAGGACAGACTGATAAAATACAATACCTGCTTTTACACTCAGACTAAAGAGACGATGATTTCAAGAATAATAAGTAATAATGAGAAAAAGTTAACAGTATTTCGAGAATTAAGTTGTAATTTTAGGAGAAAAAGTAATATTTTGAGAAAAAAACTTGTAATATTTCAAAATAATATCATGACAAAATGTGTACTATACAAAAAGTCATTATTCTCTCTTTTCTGCTTTTGGCTTGAAATGTTTTTCTTGTAAATGTTTTGACTTGATTCTCAAAATATAGATTTTTTTAAATTCTCAACTTTTTTCTCTCAAATGTCGTACTTTGTTTTCAATTAATTCTATTTTATGAATCCTCTGAATCAAATTTTCCTCTTTTTTCTGGCAAATGTTCAACTTTCAGAATATTTTGATTTTTCTTAAAAACCTTGGGATTTATTTTCTCACTTTTCACCCTAACTGTGGCCCTAATATATGATCATACAGAAGCAGCTCAGTGTTTGTTGTGCACGGCATCATTATGCAGCTAGTACACTGCATTGTTAAAGTTTTACTATTTGCAGAGAGAGCTCTTGAATGATTTTTTAAAATATGCAGTGATAGTGTGTGCTGCTGAAGGGTTTGATGATGATAGCGAGGGGATAGGCCATGCTAAAGTAGACATGAACACAAGGTGCCCCAGGTGTACGGTAGATACATTTGTAATTAAATTGCAAATGTATCCTTTAGTTCAAATTAGCATACTATCTTAGCCACCAGAACCTCTAATAGTTCAATTTCAGAGTAGAAATGAATATTACTGAGGCAGCATTATAGACATTTGCTGTGAAATATCAGCTTTTTATTCACTCAGAGTCCTCACCATCACTCTGTAAATTATTTTACAGTGTACAACATTGACATCTGAAATAATTTTCTTATTTTATCAGCAAACATGCTCAAAATCCAGGAGAAAACATGAAAAATCAGTGCGTGTTAAGCTGCCGAGGACACAAGCTGAGCAATCTTCTGCTGCAGCACGGCCTTCATCTCCTGGTTCTCCAGATTGTCTGTGATGGTGGAGAAGAAGTGCCGGGTGTTGTCGCTCTCCAGCGGGCTGCTGCTGTCTGGGAAAGCGGCCATGATAGCTTCATAGTGGCTGAGGATCTCCAGACTGGACAGGAACAACGGTTCACACTGGCCTCCTGGCATCATCACCTGGGAGAGGGAAATTCACCACTGAGACTTTAATCCACATTTAGGAAAACAAATATTAATATTCATATCAGAGGAGTCTATTCTAAATATAACTACTGGCATCTTAAATCTAAAATACTGGTATTTTGACTTTCAGGAACCCAGTTTTTTTATCTTGTTTGTTATCGGTGGTGGTGGTGGTGGTTACACAAATAACCCTAGCTCCATGATCTTTAGCTAAGCACTGTTGCCGTCTTAACCTACAGTGTAATATGTCATGTCATGTCATGTCTGTTATACTGTCTGATTACTAGAATCCACAGTTCTCAGTGGACGTGGTATTAATGTTAATAATTCCTACCTGGATGTGCTGAACATGGCAGAAGAGCTGGCTGAGTACAAAAAGGACTTCCTGGCTGGGAACTGTCTCCTCCTCTTCCTCCATTTGGGACTCTCTGGATTTCAGAGGAGAGCCATCTGCTTGGTTAAGGTCTTCCAGGGAGTCTTTGGACATTTTAGGAGCTTTGACTGAAGTGCAGGAAGGATTGGAGTCTCTGGACGCTGCTGTTTTAGGAGACGAAGCAGAGACAGTCAAAGCACCAGATGAAGGAAGAGGCAGCTTGGCTCTTACTGAGTTAATCATCTCCCTCACAGCGTGGGCGTATAACCTGCCAACGTGGGCCCAGCCCTCCACTGACAGCCAGTGGTCGCAGCTGGACCCGCAGAGCAACTGAAGGACTCGAAGCAGGAGGACAGACAGACGGAGCTCACAGGAAAACCTCCTCAGATCCAGGAGGGGCAGATAGTCCACGTACTCGAGCGAGAAGGGCACGTGCAGGCGACCTGAGGTGATCAGTTCCCTCAGGACTCTCAGCAGTCTGGTCCACTGGGAGACAGAGCACCAGGGCAGGGTCTGGGTCAGAGCCACCAGCAGGCCTTTGCTGAACATGCCAACATGGTCGGGCCGGCGCTGGTCCAGAGAGAGACGGGACAACATGGTGGACTGCAGGGAGTCTGATATAGAGCAGCACTCCATCCAGGCCAAAAGACCTGTGCCCTGGCCGTACTGAGGCAGGTCCAAACCTGACCACTCCTACAGGGGAGGGGAAGACAGGACCAGAGAGGATACGAACAAAGAGATATTAGCAGGAACCTTTTGCTGTTCACGCAGCTTATCGTGAACTATTTCAAGATTATTATTGCATTTCTGCAAGAAATATGTAACAGGAGACACTGGCTAGACTCAAAAGCACAAGATCATGAGTGTACAACTGAGCCACCAACATGTATCACTTTGTTTTAATGTGTAACAGTCAAACCCCAGTAAACGATGTGTCCAGATTCAGACCTGCTGGTGACCAGAGGCTCAAAGTAGGGCCTCCTTTATCAAAGCATGTGTAGAACAAGAAAGCTGTTATTTATCGCACCTTTACGCAATGAACAATGATCCCTAGTATGGGTCAAGCTCCAAACACACCAGATCCTACATTTCCCATGATGCAACAAGTAGCATCTTTCAGTAGACCCAACCTGCCTTTTAGCACAGGCTTTCTGTTAAAAATCTCCAAGTCCACGCTGAGATAACCCCGAGTGCTTACCTGTTCAGGTAGATCACATACAGTCAGCAGAGACGAGGGAACCTCGTTTTTAAAGTGTTCCCCCCAAACGGGCTTGAGGTGAAAACGAACGGTCCAGTCCAGTTCCTCCATCTTGTTGTAGAGCCAGAATAGAGCTCTGGACCAGCTGCTGGGGGCCGCTGCCACCTCTGCCCCCACCACCTGCCCCAGTGTGGTCAGCACCGACACCAGCAGCTCCTTGGTGTCCATGGACCAGTGGTGGAAAGCGCCCTCTGGTGGCTGCTCCCAACACCTAGCAGAGATTCGGATGGATATGTGTTGAAATCAAAGGCAGGTTAGAGTTAGCACTTAGAGGCGGACAGTTCAGCATGCAAACCTGAGAGTCTGGCTGTGCAGCTGGGCCAGGACGTAGAGTAGGGGAAAGGGAGAGCAGCCCAACACCCAGTGAGGAGATGTGGCTGTTTCCTGGACGTCCACAGACAAAGCAGCGTGAAGAAGCTGCAGACTCAGCTCTATATCAAAGGAGCTTTGACCTGGAGGGAATACAAAGGAGGAGGTCTAAGCAGACGAGCTCAAAATGATTTTTTCACTTTTGACAAGGAATCCTTAAAGCTGCACTCATCAGTATAATTTACATTCGCAATGGATTAAATAACTACATGTAATGTGAAAGGAGTTGCTTGTAGTGACGAGCCCACAGGTATTATCACCAGACTCTGCAGCTCCATGGAGCTTTTTAGCATCTTTCAGCTCTTTGTTTTGGTTTTAGGGCCTGCAACTCTGCTGTTTTGGTTCACTCTCGCCGCTCTCATTAGCGTGGTTTCCAGCTTCAGCAGGCAGCTGGTTTCAGACAAAAAGCTCTGATAAACCCACTGCGCACTACCTGCCCAGCAAGAAGGCGGCAAACAGACACATTTAGAGACTAGCTGGTGAACATCAGCATCAGCAGCATTTAGCAGCTAAAGGGCCAGATATTTCCCTCAAGAGTTGGTGGAGACCAAAACTAAAAGGAGAGTAAATATTGGACTTATGATCGACTCTAAATTCTAAGTGGATAATATGTCAATGTTGTATTCATAGGTTGAAAAATAAATACTGCTTTCAATGCTCAAGTGTCATGGAGTTCAGTTTAAACCACTTTAAGATGGTTTCTGTCTACAGAATAATCCAACTGTAACCTTGTCCTTGGTTTAAACCAACCTCCAAGACAACTGAGCAAACTTCATTTGCTGATGAAGGCTATGAGATGTGGTTGAAAGCTCCAGAAAAAGCTAGTGAGTGGACTTTTGTGTTAAGATGATTCTGTTAAACCAACGCGGATACGTCTCGAAAGAAGCTGATGATAGCCATTATAAAAATAGTAAGCTGTGATCAGGGAGGGTTCTCTTTAATATCACCGATATCTTTTCCTTTCATTAAAAGGTCAATATCAGCATCTTATTGGTCCAGCTGTCTCATTAATATGCCATTTATAGTTACATAAGTGCACTTCTTAAACAGACAAGATTCCTAAACCAACATTAAAGTCTGGGAGGAGATAAATTAGCAGTTTACAAAGTTTTAAAGCATGAATACTGCAGGAGACACTCACCTTTAGTGGAGAGGTTAGGCAGGACGAAGATGTTCACGACCTCCTCAGGTGGCAGAAAGCTTTGCATCCTTTCTTCTCCCTCAACCATCATGACAGGCATCATCAGCAGACCCAGACACTTGAGGAACTGCTCTTTTTCACTAGCTGACAACGATTTGGTCTCGATCATTTCCTGTAGACACCTGCAGAGTAGACGACTACTGCTCAGAGCATCCTGTGCTTCATCTATACTTTCTTCTTCATCACTTTGAGCTGCAGCTTTACTTCCCCTCTGTCCTCTGAGTCCAGGCAGCTGCTGCAGGATCTTAGCCATAAGAGAGAAAGCACCCTTATTGAAAATAGCTGAATGACAACAAGACCTCAAAGCAGCCTCTGGGTTCTGAAACGCAACTCTCGCCACTAAAGAGACTGCTGTGTTCAGGTTGCCCTGCGACGCCGCTGCTGACACTCCACCCCCGCCTTGGATGATGCAGTTGAAGGCCATGTTGAGCTCCTGTTCAAATCCGTCAGTCACAGCAGAGGGGACGGAGCGCCCAAAGAACCCCTTGCCGGACAGCCTCAACATAGCAGCCAATGCTTTGTTCTTGTCTTTTAAGGAAAGCGTGGAGAAAATGTCTGCAATGACTTTCATTAGCTTCCTGCACTGGCTCACATTGGTGCCCTCACTGTGGAGTTTACTCATGAGGGTGGAGGTCAGTTTGATCAGTGTGTCGCACTGCTGGAAGGCTGCTTGGTTCTTTTCCAGGCAGTCCATCAAGTGCTCCTCACAGGCAGACCAACTCTTCTCACTGGCAAATAGCACCGCAAAGTTCTGGTAGTCGTCCAGGCGGTGACTGATGATGACCGCGGTGAGCCTCGCGTTCACCTCGGGGGTGCTCTCTATAGCAGGGAAAGCCAGTGACTCCAGCAAACCTCGGAGTATATTCTTCTCAGTCTCTTCATCATCCATTCCAGTCATAGTTTCAGGCACGTCTGCTTTCTGTAGAGCTGCCAGGACTCTCTGGACACTTTGTTCTAGTTTGAATGCTGAGTAGCTAGGATTAGAGCTGTCGGACACTTTCAGGAGCCCACTGTTTTGCCAAAACTGTGCAAGTTCTGTTATAATCTTCAAGGCTTCACCAAGCTTCATCCTGCTGGGGTGAAACTGAGACGGCGTGTGAGAAGCACGCAGGTCTTTCTGAGCCTCCGAAATAAGTTCAGGACTCAGTTTCTCATCATTATTTTCTCTGATGCTGACGACTTTAGACAGGATGTGCAACTTCTCTTTGGTTGGAAGCACGACGGCTTCATCTATTAGGAAGGCTGTGTAGACAGCATCAAGAGAAATGGAAAGGGCCTGGAGGCAAAGGTCTGTTGTAGATACGTGATCTTTTATGTCTTTAAGTGCATGAAGGACAATGTCGAGGACATCAGTGGTGGGCGACGATGCTGGTAGATCTGACATGTCTAGCTTTAACCTCTTGGCAGCCTGAGGGATCAGGCTGGAAGACTTGGAGGAGAGACGAGCAAATTGTCTAGCGAACGTTGCCTCTATGCTGTCCTCTCCTCCCGCTTTCTGCTCATCTCGGCCTTTCCACAGCTCCCACCACACCTCCAGAAAAAGTCGGACATCGTCCTCTGTAGTGGGGCTACTCCTCACATATTGCACTAGTCTTTCAAGCTCAGCACAGATCTGAGATTGAGGGAGATACAGGAGGAAATGGGCAAATGTCTGAGCAGCTGCCATCGACCTCACCACTTCCAGCAGGACAACATGGTTGACCTCAGGGAGGCCGCTCTGGAGGGGGAAGAAAGGGTTCTCCCTCCAGGCCATCTCTACGTCTTCTCCAGTCTCTCTGCACAACAGCTTCAGCCACACAACACAAACTACTTTCTTTATCCAGGTGACAGCTGTTGTGGTGGTATGTGCACTGAGCTCATCTTGTCTACAGATTTCTCTGACTGCCTCCAGGACTGGATGTCCCACCCTGCTCCAGTCAGCTTTCTGAAGGGAGGACAGGGATGAGGGGAGACAAAGCTTATCAGCCAGGAGGAAAGCCCCCTGAAGAACGGCCGAATCTGAAAGCACAAGAGAGCAGGCGTCAAAGCTAAGGAGAGGAGCTAGATTTCATTCATTCAAAGAAATAGCATACAAGAATAGCAATGCACTGCCAACTAACCAAGTCTGTTACTTTGTTAGATACCACAGATAAGAGGAGGACAGGAGTGTCAACACAATTACAACAGCAACTAGCAATTATTTTCATTATCAATTAATTATCAGGTTATTGTCTAATGGTTTTATCTATAAAATGTCATAAAATAGTGATGAATGCCTGTTATAATTTCCCAGAGCCTAAGGTGGCTTCTTCAGAAAGATATTCAATTTACTATCATATATTAAAAAAACAGAAAAATAGGATAGTATATTCCTTAAATAAGAACAGGAATGAGAAGCAGCAAATCCTCAGATATAAGAAGCTGAAATCAGAGTATTTTTTGCTTGCAAAATGACTGAAAAGATTAATCGAGTATCAAAATATTTGCCCAGTAATTTTCTGTCAATCGACTAACCAATTAATTGACTAATCGTTTCAGCTCTAAGCGAAACATCAATTAATAACTTATCAAGAAATTATAGTTGAACATAACTGCTATAAAAATCTGGTTTAGCGTTGTTTTCTAATCTTTAAAATGTGTATCTAGTAGAGTATGTCTTATATTATAGGAAATATTATATAATTACAGGATATTATAGGAATGTTAGCAGCCATTTTTTAATTCAGCATTCACAAAACAGAGTCTGCTTCCATAAAATGTCAATGTTTGATTTTAGTTTTCCTGTCATTCTCGAAATCGTCTTTCACCAAAAATACAACCCGGAGCCCGGAGAGAACAGTATGAACTATTTGTTAAAGCTGACACTTGATTAATTTAAGTTATGTTTCGCGAATTAAGCCGAATTTAGGACAGTTTCATCTAACCTAGACCCGGAAAACTGACTTCAGTCTTGGGATAACTGTTACAGCATTGCTGACAAACAGGGCAGATTAAAAAGATTTTCAATTAAATGTATTGTCATATTATCCAAATAGGAAAAGGAGATGTGTTTCAGAACTATATTATACAAAAACGTAACGTTACCTTTGTTCATCATCAATGTCAAAGCTGCTGAATTAATGTTAGTTTGCTAATTTTAGTCCGTTTTTTAAATCCCTTCTCGAGCGTGTCTATCAAAAGAGTCTATCTAGTCCACTAAATCACTAGTCTTATACAATACACCGCAATGTAGCCTATCAAACAGATAAAGTCCGTCAACATGGTAACCTTTCACGCGTTTTCAGCAACATGTCAACAATTTCGTATACAGCGCTTCCGCTGTTCCGCATCAGCGTGTCAGAGGACAAGAGGGACCCGCTGCTCTCAGGTGGTCAGACGTCTTCACAGCGCCACCACAGGACGAAGCCAGTACTGTAGGTTTTCCGGCGTAAACACGAAACCCCGTTAAATAATGTTCACCCCGTGATGCATTGTCGCTACATGTTTTTGGAGCTGCAATAAGGAAATGTGTGCTTTTCTTTGCTTTACTGATTTTATGTGTAACATGGCAAAATACACTCTTTTACACCGAACATATAGCACAGGAATGACTAATTACACAATATTTAGGACACAGACACTCATTATATCATTTATACTATTTCGTAACATATATTGTATGCATGCCATGTTTTGTCAGTGAAATTTTATCTGCCTAACACGTGATGCGAGAGGCAGGCAAAGCAATTTTTTCTTCCTGTAAAATGAAAGTGAAAGTATCCCTGCAACTGAGAACAACTCCGTGTGGTGCTCGAGCAACAAGGAGAGATTTCTACCAAATATTAATCATGGGTCTAATCTTAAAGTTACTTATTTACTTGTATCTATGCGCAGGTAAGTTGTTGTCTTCAGCTTTGTTACAGATTGTGGCGTTTTTGGACCTTCTATGTGTATAAGTGTACCCTTAAGACACGAATGAAATGACTACTATAGTATACTGTACTGTATTGTAATATATTTTACTGTGCTGTACTGTAATATACTATACTATACTGTATACTACTTTAACAAATACTGGAATATACTATACCATACTATACTAAACTGCACTGTAATACACTACACTGTACTATACTGTACTCTAATATACTATACTATACTATACTATACTACACTGTACTGTAATACACTATACTGTACTATACTACACTGTAGTGTAATACACTAAACTACACTACTATACTATACGTTAGCTGACTATACTGGTTCATTCTGTGTCTCTCTCAGGTGTGCAGTGTGTCCATCAGATGTCATGGCTGCCCTGTCAGTTCACTGATGAGAATGTGTTTGTGAATGACGAGGGTCACACTGAGACTAAGCTCATCCACAGAGAGGCTATGCTGCAGTTTGGTCAAAAAGGAGATGCTCCTGTTAACCCACATGCCATCACTTTCATGGTCACCGGTAAGTACCTGCAGCCTAAATGAGTAACAGACTGAAAACTCTTGTATTCTATTGTATTTTATTCTGTTCTAGGATCTAAGTTGGACCTGCGGCGGTATGTAGAGGGAGTGGAGGCAGAGCAGTTGGAGTGTGAGCTGCGTAGGTACAGTACAGAGGGCATCCATGTCCGCTGGCCAGTCCAGGGGGCCCAGGAGTACAACCGCTGGTTCAGCTGCACCGTCAAACACGTGAAGGGCCTGTTCACAGTCACCGGCTTCCTCAGACACCCATCCGACCAACCCCCCTCAGGACAGCAGGACTACCACAGCTGGCCTGCTATCGGGGACAGAGAGATACTCACCACAACAGGTAACACTCACCACAAGTCTGTATTCACTTGGTACTCTAATCAGTCACATATCTATAAGTTTAATCCCAGTCTGGGTTCACGTCTAAGAACTAAACTGTATCTTTGTGTTCCTCTGTCTTGTCACATCTGTTTCCATAGCTGTCATGGTCATCAAAACACAATCTCCATCAGTGAAAGCAGGCCTGGGCTCACAACAAAAGCTCCACTGCCAGTTTGCTGTTGACCACAAAGGACCAAACATCACTGTGGAGTGGCACTGGCAACATCGTGGAGAGAGAATCCAACTCTTCAGCCATACCAGCCGCTCAGGGAAGACCCAGGGGACTGGTGTTGGGCTGAAGAGCCTCGCAGGCGGGGATGCTTCCTATACCCTCCCCTTCACCAAGATGAGCAGTGAAGGGACGTACATATGTTCGGTGTCAGTCACTCCGCTGTTTGCCAGCCAGGATATAAGTCTGCATATCGAAGGTGAGGAAGAGTCAAAGAGAGGATACTTGTATCAAATGTCAGGCTCGACTGATATATGGGGCTTACTTGGTCCACTTACTAGCTTTTTTTGGAGCTTTTAACAGCATCTCACAGGCTTCATCAGTGGATGGAGTTTGCTCAGTTGTCCTGTAGCGTTTGACATCTCCATGACACTGTCCAAAGTGACTTAAAGGGAAACTCTGGTATTTTTAAACCTGGGCCCTATTTTTTATTTATTTTTTACAAATTTTGGGGTCTAAATGACTAATACACACCAAAAGTTTTGGAATTGATCCAGTAGATCGCCTCCGCCGACATCCGCAAACAAGCTGCAATGGCTGCAACGTAATCCTTTGGAGCTATTGCCCCCGTGAAAAGTCTGTCCACTTAAAGTGCTTGTTTTTGCCACTGACAGACTCAGACTGTTATTCAAAGTGACTGACAACATTATGGAAAGGATTCCTACAGAGACAGACCGTTTGTTAAAGAGTAAGATCCTTTCGTCTTCCTGCAACAACTCAACCTCTCGCGAGATTTCAGTGCGAGACTTTCTGTTTCTGGTTAAACAAAAAGGATCTTACTCTTTAAGTGGACGGACTTTTCACGCGCAATAGCCCCAATGGATTACGTTGCAGCCATTGCAGCCCGTTTGCGGGTGCCGGCAGAGGCGATCTACTGGACCAATTCCAAAACTTTTGGTGTGTATTAGTCATTTAGACCCCAAAATAAAAAAATATGGCCCAGGTTTAAAAATGCCGGAGCTTCCCTTTAAGATTAATTTTGTCAGATTACTATTTCCAAGGTAAAAAATGAACTTTCCAGCTCAGTATTGTTATTATCATCATTGTTAGTAGTAGTAGTACCAGTAGTAGTTGTAGTAATAGATATAACAGTAGGAGTAGTCGTAGTAAATTAGTGCAAGTGTAGTAATAGTAGTAGCATTACTTGTGTCAGTGGTGATACTGCTGCTAATTATAGTAGTAGTCAATCAAATTGGGGATATTTTGGGAAATACACTTACTCGCTTTCTTGCCAAAAGTTCAACACCACGCTCATGTCTGTACAGTAAATATGAAACTACAGTTAGCTAACTATAGTTAGCTTAGCTTAGCACAAAGACTGAAAACAAGGGGAAACAGCTAGCCTGATTCTAGCGCCTCGCCTCTACAAAAGAGGTGAGTCCATTTACGAGTGGAGGGGTGGTGGTTAGTGCAGACATGGCTGTAATAACTGTTGCTGTAGGTGTTTTTAAACAGCAGAGTGCAGCTAAAACAACTGGAAAAATGACTTTAGAAGAGAGCTTTGGTGAATTTTGACGTGAGAGTGGTATCAATCTTCTCATCTAACTCTAGAAGCAAGAACGCAAATGAGTGTATTTCCCAAAATGTTCAAACTTGTTTTAATAGGGCTTTACTTTTATCATAATGGCCTAATTAATTAACTTCACTCTTTAGTTCATCTAGGCCCAACTGTTTGACTTCTATACATTAACGTGCAGTATAAGGCTGTAACTACCCATATTTTCATTATCAATTAATCTGTCAAATATTCTTTCGTTCAATTAGCCTATAAAATGTCAGAAAATAGTGAAAAACACCCATTGTAGTTTCCTAGAATCCAAGGTGATGTCTTCAAATTGTTTGTTTTTTTCTGACCAACAGTCAACAGAAGTAACTCTCCCTCTTAGAAAGATAGCTGATGCTGCACACAACACTGGCTACTGGCAGCTGGAGTCAAACTCATAACAGAAACCTCTTGCTGAAGATTTTTCATTTCATTTTACTCTCTCCTGCCCTCAGAGGCTCCCCGTGTCTCCCTCAACGTTGGACCCACTCTGTCGCTGCAGGAGGGAGGGGAGCAGAAGGTTGTTTGTGAGGCAGAGAGCTACTACCCTCTGGATGTGGAGATAGCTTGGTACGAGCAGGACCCGGCAGTGTCAGGCCAGAGGGTGGGCGCTCCTCTCCCCAAGGTGCTACAGAACGTTCTGCTGTCCAGCCACAAACACAACCAGGACAAGACCTACTCGCTGTCAGCTTTCTTCTACCTCCAGGCTTCACTCAGGGACTCAGGGAGACAGTTTACCTGCACCGTCTCCCATCAGTCCCTGAGGGTGCCCATCAAAAAGGGCTTCATCCTGACTGTTGAAGGTGAGTGGACACTAATTGCGCTGTAGTACAGTGAGCTACCACACAGTGGCAGCAGAGGAGCATATCTGACACCTGATGTCCTGTCTGTTGTCTGTTTTCTCTACTCAGAGCCAAGCAGCTGGATGTTTACCCTCACTGTTGTCTTCATTGTGGTCACACTGCTGGTCATCCTGTATGTGATGCTGCCCTACCTGCACTCAGGTAACAGGCTGATAAAAAGGATATGTGAACACGATGGAGTGTGAGGAGTCTTTGACATGACTCCAAGCTTCTCTCATTTCATCTAGTTTGATTTAATTAGAGGTATCGCTCTCACTACAACAATCACGTCATGTATAGAGCATGCAAATTACAGACAACGCTAAATCATCAATAACCACTGTGTTCATATCATTCTGATATATGACTTGTTGATGCCTGAAAGAGTGATTATCATTTATTTTCTCCACAGCAAGAAAAAAAGCAGTGCAGGTAAGAAGACAAAGTTTTGGTCCCATTATCTGAACTGTTTTGATGGAGCCATAGCCATCAATGCAAACCAATATTTAATCTGTGTGTGTGTGTGTGTGTGTCTTTTCTGAGCAGAAGAAACCATACTGAGCAGCCTTGGAAGACTGAGCAGACCAACTTAAAACACCAGTGAAGGCAGACTGTCCTCCTCCCTCATCTGTTTTTATTTTTGAATGTCTCAGATGTTTGATTTTTGTTGGTTTTTTTTAAAGGTGAATTTGGGTTTCCATGAAACTGGTGTTTTTTTATGTTACACTGATTTTGCTTAGATGTTGCTCATGCTAAAAACTTGACGTTGAAGTAAATGATTGGTAGTGCTATGGAGCAAAGAAGCAAAGCAGTGCTCCAACAAAAGCAGTGAAGAAGAAGAAGAACACAACACTGGATGTAAACAATGCACGATTTAAAATATTTGAAGTAATCGACTTTGCAAATGTTTTATGAGGAAGTAAATACATGAAACAGGTTTGTTAGACCTCGAGGATGCACACAATGAGTTTTGGTGAGAAACAGTGATCAGACATAACCAGAACTTTTGTTTATTTAAGAAAACTCCACAGGGCACCTTTAATAAAATATAGCTGCTGCCTAAAATGTGAGAAAAGCAGCTGACTTCTTGTTGAACAATGTAATAATGAGGGTAAATAATCCTTAACCTTATGGGTATAATACCTGGTAGGTATTGTAATAATGGATTTAGATGAATGTGTGAATAGTTTAAATAATTAAATACCATTTATTGTAATAATTATATTACATTGATTTGAGAACTAAGTCTATTATTATCAAACGGTTTTTACAATATTTTTGGCAACATGTGAGTGAATATTAAAAGTTCTTGGAGTAAGGAAATTGTCTTTGATTGTCTGAAATGTCCTTTTCTCCCGTTCTCATTTCTCTGGAGATCTGGGCCCATATTTATCAAACTGCTTAAAGTGAAAATTTGGACTTTCTTGAAAGAAACAAGTAAAATATTAAAGTTAATAATGAAAGCAATCTATTCTTTGTGAAGAGTAGATCCTAGATGGCTGCAGCACAGAAACAGGTGAGCACACACCTTCTGAGGCATGTTTTGGAATGGACAGCACATTTATTGACGCTATGTGAATAATTCAGGGTAGTTTTAACCTGCTATTTGCAGTTGCTGCTTCTGTGTGAGCTGTAATGTCCACACACACTTCTATTAAGATGCTACACCACTGTTTTACTCTTGCAATCCTCAAGGATAAAAGCAAGAACATTACAGGTATAGCTGCCGTTGATTGCAGTCACTTTCCATATATCTTTATTGTCTGCCATACCTAATCTAACAGCAGCAGAACTTTCTTCCAAACTCCAGTTTTGCTTTCTTTTTCAGACATTTATTATTTCATCCCTATTGATATAGTAATAGAAATCAAAGATTTCACACAAATAAAAAGTATAAAGCAAATAAAAATAATATGTTTTTGCACACTGAAAAAACTGATGCTTTAAAAGAACAAACAACAGGGGAAATGAAGGACAAATCCTTGTGTCAGATTGGCTATTCCTCTGTAACTAAACATGTCATTAATCATGATCACTTGAGGTGTTAAATGTTCCTTTAAGACCTCACTGTCCCTTGATAAATGCACTGTTTGCTTTTAGCAAAGAACTTTCTTAATCCTAAATTGGCTCTTTAGAGTATTTTTAAGTGTAATTCTTTGATAAATATAGGCCCTAAATCACACACCATAATGGTCTAATTAATCTCTTTTTGTTGCTTCCTCTTAAACCCACACTCTGCATACGCACAAGGAAAATCAAAGCTTCTTGTAAAACTTGCAGCTGACCTCTAGAAATCCTCTGCTTTCGTGTTACGTACTCTCTCTGTGCTCTCTCATTAGAAACACACACTCACAAAAAAACATGCTTGTAAAACAAAGTGAACCTCACTGCTTGTATATGTCAGCCATCAGCTTTGAAGTGGACTGATGAAGAGGAACTTTAAGATGGAGTCCACACACAGGACACCTAAACTGGTCAGTCAGGTCTGAGTCCATTTACAGAGATAAACAGAGCTTTACTGACTGAGACCAGATGTGTGTTTGTGTGTGTGCTGCCAGCACCCTGTGACCTAAGGGGTGAGTGTGTGTGTGTGTGTGTGTGTGTGTGTGTGTGTGTGTGTGCGTGGCCCAGATTTGATCACAAATCTTCAGTGAACACAAACACAGTAAATCAGCACTATATCTGTCTGAGAGGCACGGAGGGCAAGAAGGAGAGGGAGCTAGGGAGAAAAAACAACTGATTTGACTTTTGATGTTCTTTAAAGACAACACGTCCTGACAAAACAGAAGAGAAAAGAACAAAAAGGCAGCCCTAAAAATTAACAGACAGCTACCCAACATACAGTATGTCCTAAAGACTAGGGATGTTCCAATGGAGTTTTTTTTGGCTCTGATCCGAGTCCTTTAATATTGGGTATCTGCTGATACAGAGTGTGATCTGATACTTGTAATTACATAAATGTTGATTAAATATGTATCTGACACAATCAAATAACAGCTTGCTTAATCCTCCCTACTTATTTTTCACAAGCTAGTCGATCCAAATACTGTTCGGTCCTGGTTCAAAACTATATGGTTGATAAGCTTGAATTATTTCTATGATATGACTGAAAGTTTAACTGGAAGAATGCGACTCCTGAAACTGATGTGAGGTGATCAGCTAGAGAGTACAAAAACACTGTTGATGTTACAGAGTGGAGCTTCTTCCCTCACAAAAGATCACTGGAGTACAGAGACTGGAACGCTGCAACACTAGCAGAAGCAAATCTATCCTCGTCCTCACACCAGAGCTTGAAGTTGGCCATTGCTGTAGTGTTTCTCAAAGTTAAACCACACTGACCTTAAATTCTTTTGTTGCCAACTGCAAAGGGGATATGATCAGTTGTCTCCTTCTGGGTGCGTGTGTTTTGTCTGTCTTTTCACAGACGAGGCTCAACATGCTGGGAGGGATTTTTAAATCTGCAACTGATCAGTGTGAGGAACACAGGAATGTTTTGCTCAGTCTGCATTCAACCATGCAGCCACAACCAAGGACGCAGTGCATTTAGCTTCACTACCACCAATGGCCTTTGGATGTCAATCAATGCTAATTTGTTCACTACATTGAAAACTATTCAAAAAGGCCTACTTTGTCACTCATAATACAAATACACATTTTCCCACAACATATACAGTATGTGTCTCTCAGTGGTAAATTTCCCTTCTTTTTGACAATCATTGTTGTATTAGAATTGATAGAGTTTTGGCGCTACAAACTGTAGCTGTAACCCTAGACTTATAAAGTTGTTAAGGTGAACCTATTAGCAAACAGTTGCCTGGTTACACATCCAGAAGACACAGCGAACCAAAACAGTAAAGTTGCTACCAAAAAAACAAAACAAGGAGCTGAAAGACGATAAAACACTCTACAGAGTCGTGTGATGGGTTCATCTATACGAGTGACTCCTTTCACATTACACATAGTCATGTGATTCATTGTTACACCAGCTTTAAGGAAATATTAAGACTTAAATAGAACTATATTTGAGTGACAGGTGCTAGTTATCGCTTGTCCTACCTCACCTCCATCCAGACTTCCTCCTGTTTCAATCAAGTCAACCAACAACTACCAAAGAAAAACGTATTGCTATTCAATAAGAATACTTCAGAAGACTGAATTGCCCTACACAGATCATGTAACCGCCGCTAGTGTTCATGTTGTTTCACAGGATTTTTCACACTGACAATACTAAAATACTGTGGGACAACTGTCTAATTTAGAAATAATGAAAATAGGCAGAAATCTTGGCTGTGGCAGCTTCAGTGGAAAACATCTATATTGGTATCAGTCCTTTGGGGCCTGTGTGGGGCCGGTTTGGTCCTGGCATTTGACCACAGGTTTACAGTTACAGTATCAAGCTCTGCTGGGAAAACCTCACTTTATTAGGCAAAGAAATAGAACATGCTAGTTATGTAGTTTCAGGTCAGGGTGAAACAACAACAGACCAACTACAGGTTCTATCTGTCCCAGATGTTTATTCCTGAGTAACAGATGAACGTGGCAGTTTGACACACTACATGTTTCATCAGTTCTGTATAGTTACAGTGACTTTATCCAGTCACTTAAGACGATAAGCCGGTTTGTAGGACAGGAGGCAAGCCAGGGCTGGTGCTGGAGGTTGGTTGATTTCACTGTAGATATAGTGAAGCACACACACTCTGGTCTCTGGACGCTGTAACAGAGAACAATTAGCTCAGCATATTGCAGGAGGCTGTAGATGATTTAATGTTGATCTAGCTGTATCCTTTCTGTTTGACTGCTAGATCCTTGTCAATGATCTTTTGTGCTGTTGCAGGTAACCAGCAAACTAAGGACCTGTCTGAGCCTGCTGGGTAAATAAAGAGCCATAGGTCCTCTTTATGATTTAATTATGACATTTATATTTGACCAGGACCTAAAATATCTCTGGTTATAGTTTCAAACGCTGTCTTCAGAGGTTAACCTTGAACCAACTCCCTGCACTACCCAGGACTCTAGCATTATAGAATAGATAGAGTTCTATGAAACGTTACATACATATTGCAAGATCAGCCTTACGTCACTCATTGTGGTCATTTTCAAAAAGAGCGCCCTGTTAAAAAATATATATATATATTCTTTTTTTTGTAGCTGGATATAATATGTAGCGCCTTAATATATGATCTTATTTGAGTACATTTTAGCACAGCTGTTCCTCATACAAATTGATGAGCTGATCCTCTCTTTCCTCCGTCCAAAACTCTGCCATTTCGACCACCTGACAGTTTGTAAGTGACTTGACCAGCTGAGTTCGCTACGAGCTGATTGGCTGTTGAAACTCCCTGCAACGTTCTAAAAAGGATTTGTCTCGTCGTGAATCTTTGGTCTGAACTAGGCGGCATTTCACTGCCGTGCTGTGACGTTACTCCCCCTCCTGCTCCCGCCGCCCCCTATCAGCGATCTTAAGTAACCACAATTGGACGATATGAAAATAGAAACTATCGCCCAACCCTAGTGTCAGTCGGATGATATGGAGGGCACTGCCTAAGTTTATTAAGGGTGGCTATGTCACAGTGTGAGCCTAAGGTTTGCAGGCTGACCCTCTGATCCCGCTGGATAAACTGGTAACTTTAGGGTTTTCATACCTATAGTTGGTTTGCTCTGGTCCGAATCAGTTGATGAGTATGTAAACATTTGAGGCGTTTTCCCCATATTTTGGTTTCTTTTCACACTGAGAAAAAAACCCAAGCGAACTAAAATGCATCACTACAAACCACGTGAGAACGTCCACTCTGCTTATTGGTCAGATGTGTCGGGGGTGGGAGCAAGAAAGTAAATGCAGTCAAAGCACACCTGGCTACAGGAGCCGTTTAGCTCAGACTTGCGGAGTATACCGCGTAGTTGGGTTGGATCAAGGTCGGATCACGTTCCCAGCGCCCGAGTGTGATTACTGTGTTCACACCTGCCCAAATGAACCGCTCTAACCTGGCAAACACACCAGGGTTCATTTTAACCAAACCAAACAGGTTAGGTGTGAAAATGCCCTTAAACTCAGTGGAAATTTCATGTCAAGAGCAGGAAAGGTCCCATCTGTGTGTGTGTGTGTGTGTGTGTGTATCTTACAAGACCCTGTGACCAAACCGCTGGCCACACACTTAACTACTGCGTGCATAATGAAGAGCCATGTAGAAGAGCCATGTAGAGCTAGTGGAAAATTCACTGTCTGTGTTTTGAGAGTGCATGTGTGATGGTCTTTAATCTGTCTGTGGCCTCAGCTCTCCTCTTTTCTCCCCCGCCGCCTCTTTCCTCTTCACCACAAGTGCCCCCGGTTTTATTTCTTCCTCGCCATTCATTCCTCCGTTTCTGTCTCTTGACTTAATCTCGGAGCGAACAGCGCAGCGCTCCTATGATCTTTGAATAATAAACAGCTCTAATGATGGCCTGACCGTCTGGCTCTCCTCTCCTGAGCTGTTGTGACAGATCTGGAATAACACCAGACTGATTTCCAACACAAAGGTGTTTGGAAAAGCAAAGCAGCTAATTCCCATCACTGTTCTTGCTGACAGACCTTGACTCATGCAGTTTATGTTCAAACTCAACTCTCTGCCCTGCCAGTTTCTCTTGTGAGGTCAGGTTGCATGAAGTCTCACCAAGTAATAAAAAAAAATAAAAATACATGCAGCAGCTTGGAGGCGATGAGCTCATGCATGCATTTTCTCGCCTGGCTGACGGCACCCGGCTATCAGCCAGCAGCTATGGATGCTCTGGGTTTTCATGTTGAAACACCATAGTTGCATAAGAGAGAGAGAGAGAGAGAGAGAGAGTGAAATGTGATTTATATGGCATGCTGGAAACCAACATTTAAGTCCGATCGTAAAACCAGGATTTGTCATTGCATAGCTATGCAACGAGCGTCAGGAAAATGTTCAAAGAAAATAGCCAGATCAGTTCACTGGGGAATTTCTTGGTTGTGTGTTTTTGGGAAACAGTTGCCAAAAAACATTGCGCATGTGTGTGTTTAGTGCAATAACAAGCACAAAGCAATTTGATGTATATGGTGATGTGTGTAGAGATAAGTGATGGTGACTTATTGGGCAACAAAGTGGGATGTGATTGAGAAGGAATTGTTTTGCTTCATATTGAGATTAATGACACACTGAGTATTTTTAACTTTTATTTCTCCCTCTGTTTGTGTTTGCATGGAAACTGAAGGGGAATAACTGTAATTGATAGTGGAGACTGGAGTGTGTGTGACTGTGTGTGTGTTAACAGTGTCTAACTGCCCCTTGTGTACATATCTCAGTGGAGTTTTAAATGTCTTCATTGAGTGCCATACCTTTCGAAATGGTTGCTTCCAGCTGCAAGTTTGAGTGGGTGTTAACCACACTCACACACACACACACACACTTATACAGGGCACATAGTGTAAACAGTCTCAGGGCAGGACTGGGTTTCACAGTGTCATGGATAGTTAGAAGAAGCTGGCGTCCACTGAGAGGAAAAAGCAATAGGTCAGATGATGAAGAGGATCCATGGCTACCACGCTCTGCTCTGTAAAAGTGTTGTTTGTTGATGTCAACATAGTAACAGGTTGGTCCTCATGATTTGAAAACTGAACTCTGAGCTGCCTGTTATTCCAGCTGACTCGCAATGCTTAGATCTTTCTGATGTCAAGTGGAAATGAATAACATTTGCATGCACTTGTGTTGTGTGTGTGTGTGTGTGTGTGTGTGTGTGTGTGTGTTCCTCACAAAAAAAAGTGTGGCAATGCAACTTTTGCTTAAGTGGCGATTACAGGACAATGGCATATTGAATTTTCCTTCATTTTCCAAGATTTCCTTCAGTTATTTGCTTTAAACCTGCAATAACTGTTAGTCAATGAATCACCTTTTAAACTGATATGGTGAACCTGTTAGCAAACAGTTGCTTATTTACACATCTAGCAGACACGGAGCAACATTAGCATTCATTATGAGTGTTAGTGTCCACCTGATGAATGTAAGTCGAGCATTCACTCTCTTTAACTCCGTTTTTGGTCTCTACCAATTCCTGAGGAAAATATCTGGCTCTTTAGCTGCTAAATGCTCCACTATGTTCACCAGCTAGCCGCTAACTGTCTGTCTGTTGTTTAGGTGGTGTACAGTGGGTTTTTAGACCTTTTTTTCACAGAAAACAGCTGCCTGCTGAGACCAAAACCAGGAAGTAAGAAACATGACTCCTGGTGAGGTGTGAATGTCTTGTGACAGGCAAAAACGTAGTGTAAAGATGTGTTCAGACAGAACATGGACAGAAGTTTCTTGTTTATTCGCCCCAAAATTCAATGTACCAACTGCACAGACGTTAGCTGTAGCTTGCTAGCAACATGAGCACCAACTGGTGTGTGTCTTTGTGTGTGATTTTGTGCTCATCTCAGACTCTCCAAACCCTTTCTGTTAAATTTCTTTCAATTCCTCTTGCCTCTACCAGTTAATGAATTGGAGTCATGAAACCTTGAGATGAGCACAATGTTTTTGCTAAAGTGAATGCATTCTCAACTAGCAAAGACACTTCTTATCCACTTTTTGCATTTCACGTCCACTTGCGTCTTTGTATTGACGTTATATGACGTTTTGCAGCTTACATGGCAACATCTTAAGTTTGCTAACATTAGCCAGATTATGTGAGGCTGTAGCAGCAAAACTGTTGAGTGTATTGAACTGAGTAATGGTGCGTTTTCTTGCTTATGAATTCAACTTTTTATCTGTAAGAGAAAGAAATCTTTCTACTAAGTTACATAGTCTCACTTTTAACACAACTTTACATGGGTCCATTTTGTAGGTGGGTACTGTGTTTTTTTTCCCCCATTCTGTAATATGGTCACTTCACCCAAATACAAATAGACTTAGTTTCTCACTTTCCCCTGTCTGGTCATTCAAATAGTTTTGGTTTTATGTACTGTGGGTTCGAGATACCCACTTCTGACACCTCTTCTGTTGCCTCCCCAGTACAATAAGGGTGAAGAGAATTCTGTTCTGCTCTTAGAATTTAAAAATGCATATGCAAAGCTTGAAAGCAGATTGTCTGTACAGAAACAATGTCCTGGTTACTTGCATTTATCCTCACTTTGATACTACACACATCATTTTGCAAACTATATAAACTATATTTCTCTATAGTTCTCACTGTTTCTGAGTTATCCAACGGTTTCCATAACTACCAGCTCTTCCAGCTCAGTAATAATCAAGTCTGTCTCATGTCCAGCTGAAAAACATTGACTATATCTCAGGCCTCTTCTAATTATGGACAAAACTACCTTCTTCTTCATCACTTATCCAAGGGTATGTCCTCTATCTGTATGTGAATAGTTGAGCTCTGACATAAATATATCTACAGTATACATTTTCCAGGACTTGTATGGAAACCTCCCTAAATCCATCCCGCTTAATCTAACTTTTCTCTGATTAAATTGTCAAAGGAGCCTCGTCAGCAGGAAGACTCATGTCCAAAAAAAAGTCGAGGTTGAAAGATGGTCTTCTCTTTTTTCAAACATCATCTCTCTGCATGTTGAACACTGTAATTTAAAAGCATACGTCCAAATACTACTTGAGTGGAATCCATCGCTGATGTTATGAGTAGATGATCAGGATGGATCCATACTGAGAGATGATTTAAATAACTGAAGGCTAGAACAAAATACTTTGTGGTGATAGAGTATGTAGCAACCACACTGTAAGGCCTGCTGACAGTGGGGTAAGGCTCAATCTTCATTTGTAATGAGGAGGCCGGGTGTGAGTGTGTGTGTGTGTGTGTGTGTGTGTTTAGATGTCACGGTCAGAGCAGTGCCCCAACAGTGTAACACGGGAAAGGTCAGCAGGACAGATTCCCAGACTGTTAAACAGCAAGAAGGGACGTTCAGGGAAGTACAAGCGTTGTGATCCCTCTCTGCATGTCTGTCTCTCTTGGTGTGTCTCTGTCTCACGCTCACACAGCCACACACACGCACGCATGGTGTAAAGACAACACACTCCTGATTTATTGGCTCTCCAGGGCCCTGATAAAACTCATCCTGAATGACCTCATTTGTACTGTTAGAAGATGGAACAGACAGACACTGACTGTGTGAGTTTTCTTTGGCAACACTTGTGTTTTGGTTATTTAGAAACGACACAACTCATTGTCATGACAGAAACTACTGACATGTTTGTCTCATCCCTCCTCCTCTTCCACTCATGTTTGTCTCTTCTCTGTTTTTCCTGTTTATCTTGTTTTATGTCTTCAGTGTTTCCCCTAGGATGGACTTGTGGCAGCAGAGGTGAATTTTTTTTTTCACGTGCATGCAAATATTTTTTTGTGTACTCACAAAGCGCACCCTGGTTTCTATGTGTCTGCTGGCACCTGAAGGGCTCTTGAGGCCTAAGTACAGTAGCTACATTTGTGCACAGTAGTGAGCAGGAGAAATGTCTGTCTAGCTTACACATGAGGTGTCTCAAGATTTAGGAAAATACACTTTTATTGAACATAATGAAAGTATAATCTTTACAACAATTATTGACATTTATTGAACAAAAAGTATATTATATCAACAACCACCCATATACAGTAAAATCACATAACACAAATACTACGGTAATCCAAAAGGTCATGCATCTTCCCACTCCCACTGCAGGCGCCCTGAGGCAGGCAAATTGTTCGCTGCAATGCAAGGCGACATCATACCTGAAGCAGCTTGCCTCCAACAAAGCAACCCCTTGTATTTTTAAAATAAAGTCCAGGACTGTTTTCAGCCTGGAACATCGTGACGTTACTTCCACCGCTGAAATAATGCATCTCAATACCGTGGTTTTTAACAAAATTTCACTGAGCAGCCCAAGAGGAGCACAGCAAGGTCAGAATTTTTATATTTTCCACTCCAAAAGTTGGAATGACCCATTTTGGACTTCTCCAAAATGTTTTTTTTTTTAGCAACTTTTTGTACAATTAACTGATGTGAGGCCAAAAATGTGAAAGGCAACTCTAGCAGACAGCACACACAGCCCCACAAAATGATTTACATTACAACATAACATAGATTCTGACCTTTTTCACATTTATATGTTTTCACTTATATAACTGGCCTCTCTCCTCTCCTCCCCTCTTCCCCATTAAGTTGAGGTATAAATCAGTGAGGACGGTGGGTCAGTGAAGTATTCCAGCCTCCAGTGTTTACAGATCCCACCATGAGTCTCTGGATTACATTACTCCTCACAGAGATACAAAGTGATGTGACGCAATGTTACTTATGATCTTGCCTGGGCGAGTGTGGGATTCAGCTGGATTTATAGGCTCATGAAAACACCTGCACTGACACAACATTTAGATATTATATAGATACTATAAGAGTCTGAATAAATGTAAATATATTATGGTATGGAACTGTGTGCTGCAGAGGAAGTGTGGCGTGGTTGTACATGTGTATGCATATAGTATGGCAACTGACATGAAATATACACCGATCATCCATAACATTATGACCACCTGCCTAATATTGTGTAGGTCCCCCTTTTACCACCAAAACAGCCCTGACCCATCGAGGCATGGACTCCACTAGACCTCTGGAGGTGTGCTGTGGTATCTGGCTCCAAGACGTTAGCAGCAGAACCTTTAAGTCCTGTAAGTTGCGAGGTTGGGCCTCCATGGATCGGACTTGTTTGTCCAGCACATCCCACAGATGCTCGATTGGATTGAGAGCTGGGGAATTTGGAGGCCAAGTCAACACCTTGAACTCGTTGTCGTGTTCCTCAAACCATTCCTGAACCATTTTTGCAGTGTGGCAGGGCGCATCATCCTGCTGAAAGAGGCCACTGCCATTAGGGAATACCGTTTCCATGAAGGGGTGTACTTGGTCTGCAACAATGTTTAGGTAGGTGGTACGTGTCAAAGTAACATCCACATTGATGGCAGGACCCAAGGTTTCCCAGCAGAACATTGCCCAAAGCATCACACTGCCTCCGCCGGCTTGCCTTCTTCCCATAGTGCATCCTGGTGCCATGTCTTCCCCAGGGAAGCGACGCACACGCACCCGGCCATCCACATGATGTAAAAGAAAACGTGATTCATCAGACCAGGCCACCTTCTTCCATTGCTCCGTGGTCCAGTTCTGATGCTCACGTGCCCATTGTAGGTGCTTTCAGCGGTGGACAGGGGTCAGCATGGGCACCCTGACCGGTCTGCGGCTACGCAGCCCCATACGCAACAAACTGCGATGCACTGTGTGTTCTGACACCTTTCTATCAGAACCAGCATTAACTTTTTCAGCTATGTGAGCTACAGTAGCTCTTCTGTTGGATCGGACCAGCCTTCGCTCCCCACGTGCATCATTGAGCCTTGGCCGCCCATGACCCTGTCGCCGGTTCACCGGTTTTCCTTCCTTGGACCACTTTTGGTAGGTACTGATCACTGCAGACCGGAAAACACCCCACAAGAGCTGCAGTTTTGGAGATGCTCTGACCCAGTCGTCTAGCCATCACAATTTGGCCCTTGTCAGAGTCGCTCACATCCTTACACTTGCCCATTTTTCCTGCTTTCAACACATCAAACTTCGAGGACAAAATGTTCACTTGCTGCTTAATATATCCCACCCACTGACAGGTGCCATTGTAACGAGATAATCAATGTTCTTCACTTCACCTGTCAGTGGTCATAATGTTATGACTGATCGGTGTGTATTCAAATTGATATACTGCAGAATATAAGTGTTGCATATACTAACAGTTACTTGCAGGTGTGTACCTCACATGCTCAGCCTCTCATCTGAGGAACATAAAAAAAAAGGTAATGAGCAGGTAGTGGACAGTGAAGGGGCGTTTCTGTGTGTTTTACAGCGTGAGCCAGGACCAGGAGTTTATGTGAACATGGGAATAAAGAGAGAGAGAGAGAGAGCAGCAGCAGCAGCTAAAGATGAGACAGATATCAGTTCAGAGAAATGTTGCAGGGTCTGTGTTCCTGAGTGGTTCTACACATGGGCGGATTAACCGAGCCCTGGGCCCGTTAACCCCCATTCCTCCCACTCTCTGTGCAATGTGTATAGTTTTCTGTGCTCAAATACTACCTAATAATACTACAAATTCACTTGGGAATATACAGTATAAGACACATAAGCAACAAACTGAGATAATGAAGGTCTTTTAAACTAGATTTGGACACAGGGGGCCTCTTCAAGAGAGGGCCTCGGATGCACGTTAAGGTCCTTACCATGTCAGATGATATTGTGCTTTAGGGGTACATACAGTAATCCCAAACAAAATTTCAATTCAATTTACCAGTTGGTAAATGGTAAGGCTGGAGCTTCTGGGGCCCCTCAAGTTCTGGGGCCCTGCATGGGGGAGTTGCCCACTTGCCTGGTTGGTAATTCAGCGTTGATTCTACGAGGACTGTTTTTACCTAAATACTGTATATATTATTTGAATCAGATATAAGACTGTCTGTGTATGCACCTTTGTTATGATATCCATGCGAAGCTCGTGTAACCTGTACTGATTCTAACAAGACATTTTTAATAGCAGTTACATATATGAATGTGTTCAGTCATTTATTTCAGATGTTTTACTAGAGCAATTATGCAAGTGTGGTGTGGGAGAACTTTACTTGAAAGTCCTGCATACAGAGAAGTATTTCAATCAGGAGAGACTAACTTAAAGAGGGGCTTGGAGAGTTATAAACAGAAAGAATTTATTTGATACACCAAGCACCATGAGCCGCGCTCTGATGAAAAATGGAAGTGGGGAGGTGGAGTTGGGTTGCACGGGTCAATCGGGCCCTAAAATGACAGAAAAGACCCTGAATAGTGACATGAAAATATCACATGCTGAAATCTATATTTCAGTTCAAAACATACTTTGTGGCCACATGTTTTTCATATGAGAGCATTTTTTTCCCATACTGCACTCTGACATCACTTGTGTGTTTTTGTTTCACCAGTTTTCATTTTGCAACTATGAATTAACATGCAGACATTTTCTTTACATTTCACATGTTCCCATATGAAAACCAACATGTATACTAAGCTATTGTTCTATAAAGTCATGACTTTGTGACTTCTTTTTATTTTTGAAAATATGAAATGTTGGCCTTGGTTCTCACAGCAGCATCAGTGGTGCTGTAGTGTTTGACGTCTGTTTGAAGTCAGCAGCTTTGACAAATCTCCTCCTGTGTTTTCAGAAGTGCTCACAGATTACATGTTACTCTGCTGCTGGCCGGAGCTAATGATGTTGTCTTTCCAAACTTTAGCTTTGAGGAAAAATGGCTCGGCGTGATGGATGTTCTCTTGTAACCCTGCTAATTGGCTCTGTTCGTGTATGCGTGAGTGTGTGTGTTGGGCTCCAGGGCCTGGACGAGGAAAGGGTGATGTAATGCAGAATGAGGGCCTCGCTGCTGATCTGGTAACGCTGTGAGGTTTTGATACGGGAGAGTAGCGCGTGCGTGCGTGCGTGCGTGTGCAGATTGTAGAGAAAGAACAATTGATGGATATAACTGAGATGTATTTTGGCTCAGTGTGGGTGAATGACATCATCTTGCCCTTACACACATCATCATGCACTTACACACACACACACACACACACACACACACACACACACACACACTCTTGTTCAGAGTGAGTAGAATCAGTCATCATTTATCAGTGTGTTCAAAGTTCACTGGCTCCTGGGAAAAAGAATATGACATTCTCACACTGAGTATATTTTAGTATTTAGTCAGTAACGACATGATAGCAGGTGTGTCAGGGAAAACTTTTTTTTTTTTGGCACGAATGGTCCAATATCAGGATGTCACATACTAGCAAAACTGTTGGCAGTGACAATCCAAAGGAATATTGATGATGTAAAATCAAACCTAAGTGTCCATGTGTCAGTTGCTATGTGTTCTAGTGTCTCCTTGTTTATCCATATGCCGTTTACTTCCCAAAGTCCATCCAGTTCTTGAGGTCACATCCTCACAGCAGTCCCCAGTATCCTCTGTACTGTTGACATTAGGGGCCTGTCCACTTCCACACACACCTATCTAATCCTGACGCCGTCCCACAGTCCAGACTCATTCACTGTGAGTCTCTGTCAGTCTGCTCACTGTCTCTCTGATATCTCTCTCCCCTCTGCAGAGTGCATCAGCCGGCCAGTGTGAGCATATGACCTTGGTTTAAGGGTTGACTTTCATGTTTCTGACGAGATGCCACTAAATAAAAATCAGCTGCACTTTGTTTATTTTTCCTGTGTGACCAAAATACTGGGAGTACACGGCATCCAGTTTTCCACAATAGCTGATGGGGAACACCTGTTAAATGTCACTGAAACAGACATTGTTTGTTCTCAGTTTAGACAGCATCAGTTCAACTACTTTAAAGCTGCAGTGGGCTTTTTTGCACACTGGTTCCTCCTATGCTCATGCTTTACGTTATTAACTACAGAAGATAATCCTGGTATATCCTTCTCCTTTTGCTAGGAAAATAGCAGTTGTCTTTCGAGTGTTGCTGTCTGAAAGTAAAGAGTGTTTTGGTTTTATTTGTCCAGGAGATATTCCTCTCTTGAGATTTCTGCCTCCACCCCAATACAATGAAGGTGAATGGACTTTGTTTGTGGGGCTAACAGCATTGAAGAACAACATTTAAAAAGTTGCAGTTACACTGGACAATCCACTGAATGTACTGTCAGCAGTTATAATGAAAGCTTTTCACAGGGACAGAAACAGAACATTGCCGTTTAGCTTAGCTTAGCATAAAGACCGAAAACAAGGGGAAACAGCTAGCCGGGCTCTGTCCAAAGGTAACAAAATCCACCTACCAGCACCAGAGTGCTGCTCGGGCTTCATATTTCTGTCCAAACCTGACCAAGAGAGTAGTAACCAAGCCCGACCCGAACCCGACAGGCATTCTGTTTTTATGTCCGAGCCCGAACAGAGCCCGATGCAGTTAATGTAAGTTGAAGCAAATCGAAATGTCCCCATACAGTCGATTTACCTGCATGGTTTTCGGTAGTTTTTTAAACTTCCCCGATGACAAATTCTGTTTGATGTCCTCCATCGTTAGCTAGGCTACATAAATATTTACTGCCTGTGTTGCGTTCATGAGTTGTCATGTAAATAACAAACCCCAGCACTGAAGCACCATGTCAAGTATGACGTGACCGAACCCGAATATCATTTTTGTCTGAACCCAGCCCGAACCAGCACCTCTGAAATTTGCTTATTAACTAGTTATATCTTGTTTGTTTAATTTGTACAAAAACCAGTGTACTGCGGTATGTGCTGGACTATTTCTTGGCCTGACGCACTAACTTCCTAGAGTCCTCACGATGATGATAAGAGATCTCTTGAGATTTCTGCTTGCACCCCACTATGATGGAGATGAATGGAATTTTGTTTGTGGTGCTCACTAACTAAGGCCCCCTTCTCCATTCATCTCTCCCTCCCTTCCCACATCACACCCTCACTCCTTCCCCTCCTATTTCTTTCTGTCCCACATCTTCCTCCTGTCTTCCCGATTACATTTTGTCCACTAGTGATACTCCTCAGGGGCCACTTGCACTCTGATAAGACAAAAACTCTGAGAGATCCTTGGAAACATTTTAGTGCTGGCTTCAGTTACATGTGCAGTATGATCCACACACAGTGGTGATGGAAAGGCTTCATAGCTCATGTTCAGTAATTTCATCCACATCTCTTGTGGAAACAATAAAGTAATAAAGCCTCTTGAGACAGCAGACTGGTTAATGTGAAGCAGACATTAGCAGAGAGCCGAGGCTTCTTTGTCCTTCTGAAGGCAAAGATGGATGATGCTGCAAAAATAAACCAAACCCTGACACTGAAAGTGACCCCGCGTGGTTGTTTGATATTTCTGATATACACAAATCCCATCTCGTTGCTCTCTTCAACCCTCCCAAAGATGTATATCCGGAACACCTTCTCCTCCCCAGCGCTCTGCCTGGATCAGTTCAAATCTCAAGTTTCCATCATCACTCCTCCACCTCCCTTCGTCTGTGCTCAGTCAACCATCCTCCCTCCTCCCCGAAGTTTACCAGAGACTCACACACTACATCACTCACCTTTCTGTCACCCTGTCATTTAAAAATAGAACCTCAATTGACCGGTCGCTAAGCCCTGCCCTCTTAGTTACTGTTACGCCTGTCAAGCTTTCCATTCTCACACCCGGCACATATTCAGTTTACAATGACTGAAAACTCCCAGTCATTCTTTAAACAATGAGGAAGCCAAAAGCAGCTTCTCATTTCTAGCCGACCACCACAGACTTGGTGGCTACAATGGCAACTATCGCTAGCGGATTTTATGAACTGTAGCTAGCTAGAGTAAGCTAATGATAACGCTAAACTCCATGAGATGGTTGATAATGCTGTCTCTAGCTGATTTTTAAGCTTATTTGTTTTAAAACAAGATCCTTGTCAACAAGTCTTAAATATGCACATGATGGATACGTACTGGATATGCTAAAAGACTGAGGCTAAAGCTGCAGGCAAAAAGTCAGCATCCTCACCACTTGATCCATTTAGAAGACATGGAAATAAGGAGCAGCACTGTGTTACACCCTAGTGTTATCATACAGTATTATACGTAAAAATGTAATTAAAATGTTATTTGTTCTAACATAACCCCATGTTTGACAGCTTACTAAAAAAAAAAAGTTTTAGTTAGCAACACAGAGGTTAGATTTATGCTTTTATCTTCGGATTGTCAAAAAGTATACTTCACTTTTCAAGAGCAAAGGATTTGAGGATGAGGAATAACCAGTGAGTTGTGTAAACCAAATAAAGATCACTCTAAACTCTAATATGCTAACTTGGCTATTTTTCTAACGTAACCTGTAATCTCGTATAATAATATAACTAATGACAGGCCCCTTGCGTTTAGAAATAGTGCCAGATTACTATTGTCGGTAGTAAGCTAGTTAGCCAGGCACGCTAATGTTTGCAGATAACGTTAGAGCAGATAAACACACAGTTTAATCCATTCCTTACACTTGTGCTGTTGTGTTTTTTGGTTTTGGAAAAGTGATTCAAAAAAGACCCCACTCTCCAAACTCTTTAAATACCGAGTATCACACTCACTACAGCCCCATGCACACCGTTTCATCGTGTGGAGAAAGTTACAGTTGCTAAGCTATGATCGGAAAGTTTCTGTTTGGGAGCGGGGTTTAGCCAATAGAGCACTTTCACAGCATTATCCCTTTACAACCTCATTTTATTCAGACTTGTTATTGTCACTGCGTATTTAAGGTATCGAAAAAGGACTGTATATTGATATCATCTTCCTCTTTATCTGGGTGGCCTTACAAGCACTGAGTCTACTTTGCCAAAACACTTGTGGAACATAATAAGATTCAGTATAAACATGACACATAAATAGCAAATTGGTACTAATTGCACTCAAAAACAATGCATTTCTTTCTCTTTTGCTCTCCCTCTTTTGGCTCCATATGCATTTAATTAAAGTTGTGCTTTGAAGTGTCAATGACATCATGACTTGGCTGCCGTCCCCATGGCCCTGTTTAGGCATGACGGGTTCCCATGGAAACTCTGATGTCATGTGGGGGGGTCGGGGCGAGGCGAGGTGGAGTGGATGATGTTTTTAGGCCTGTTTTCAGGTGAAATGGGATGTCTGTTAACGCACGTACAGGCAGCAACAGTGCTGTGTGTCAGCAGACTGGGATCAAAGCCAGCAGGTAGCCTGTCTGTCAACCTAGAGACTCATAAAACGCACTGCCTGGCACAATCTGCTGCGTGTAATTGCGTCTCACTTTCGGTTTCCAGGCAGAGGTATCAGAGCCAAGCTGTCCTGAATTTACAGTGCGAGTTCAAGACTGATGAAAAGAGAAATAACCTGGCTGGAGTCCCTGGCAAAGTGTTCCCACTGAGAGAAATAACCATAAATAGACCAAAAATCTATGCTTTTACAAAGTGCAAATGCTTACAAATACTTTTAAGATTTAAGATTCAAGTACAGAGATGAGCTAGCCTGGCTGACTAATTAAAGGTCGGGTAGGCAGTATTTTTTTTTTGGCATTATAGGGAAGAAAATTCATAATAACCATTCAGCATATTGTAATTCAAGTGGTTTGAGAGAAAACCTCTACTTCAGCCGGTCCTCTTGGTTCTGTTTTCAGGCTTCAGAAAATCTAGCCCGTGACGGGAGACTTTGGCCAATCACAGGTTATTTCAGAGAAACGGTGCTTTTGTATTGGCTGTTCTACAAATGCAGACGCGCGTAGACGTCCCTTCAGATGGTGAAAGCCTGATTCAGTGGTGGAAAATCCTGCCGAAAATCCTGCATCTTGTGATAAATTTCCAACACCTCCTTTGCCTGCAGCGGTGTATAGTACAAAACAACACGTCCGGCTCCACACGGAGCTTCAGGCTCATTATGTTCGATGCCATGGCGCTCGTAACAACAAGTAGCAAAGAGGCATGATGACAAACAGTGGGGAATAACTTTTGACGGGGGACAGTGGTGTGTGTGTGTGTGTGTGGTGTACTATCCTCTCTTCCCGCTGCTGGACGGCTTTGCAGCTGCCTCTGAAGCCTGGGGCGCTCTGCTCTGCAGCCGTGAAGCGCTGGAGGGGCGTCTTTGAGAAGACAAGTCGCGGAGAGAGGGACTGGGGTCTCAATGAGGCTCACGCTGTGGTGAGCGAGCCCTACGAGGGATGAGGTTATGCAGGGCAAGCAATTCCTTCTGCTGCCGGTCAAAGTTGTGGGTTTGGTGGGAGGGGCTTAGCGGAGTGATATGAGGCAGCAGAGAGAGAGGCGGAAGGTTTTGCATAGGTTGCACAGGTTTTGCCTACCCCAGCTTTAACATGTATCTCATTTGTTTAATCCGTACACAAACCAAAGTGTAAAAACAACAAGGTTTTATGGGGGGTTGTGTGCCAGATATATAACATGTCGGATATAATTAGTCAGCGTCAGGTGGTGCTAGTAGGTGTACTTTGTTACCTTCAGAAAAAGCCAGGCTAGCTGTTTCCCCCAGTTCTCAGTCTTTATGCTTAGCTGCTAACCGTCTGCTGGCTGCAGCTTCATATTTAGGACTGTACAGACATCAATTTTCCTATCTAAATCTCGTCAAGAGAACAACTAAGTGTATTTCCCAAAATGTCGAACTATTCCTTTACATTTACATTGCAAAATTATTATATCATTATAATCAATCAATCATTATAGATACGCATAATACATTATAATGCATGAATTACTGTTGGTTAAACTGTCTCAACCAATGATTACACGAGTAATTGCCGCATTATCTTAAGCTAATAGCTAATTAGCTGCTTATCTATGTGAAATGTCAAATTTTTGTGTGAACTGTCATGAATTTCTTGCTGAGCTGTGAGAGAAGAATGAACTTATCTGATATGAGACGTGTCTGAATGTTAGCGACTCAGCCGTGACGTGTGTTAACGTGGAACACTGCATGCTAATCAGTCAGTGAGCTAACGTTAGACAACTCCTCCAACCTGGCAATCCTCAAGAGGTCCCTAAAGTTCAGCTGTGTTAACTTGCGGATTGTTTGCAAGTATAATTGCAGACCTGCCAACCTGTACGCATTATGCGTAGCAAGTACGCATTTTGACATCAAAGTACGCTGGTACAATTTATTAAAGTACGCAAAAAGCTGGTGTTGCCTTGTGCTTTTGACCAATTGTGCAGTACTCAAGTCTAACAGCAAGAGGCAACAGCAATACACCAATGAGCATCTAGCCTGACGAAAAGTAAAAGAAGAAGAAGAGTTCGACCAATAATAGCGCTGGATTCGTTGCCGTTGCCTTGATTTGATTAACAAATGCACAATGTCATTTTAAGACAGTAACTAGGATTCGCAAATTGACAGCAACACTCTTGGCCTTGATTTTATCCCTCTCATTCCCCCTCCTCACTCTAGTTCCTCCAAGTGAGGACCGTTCTTTGAACTCCTTTGCTAAGGTAAACGGACAGGGGGGCGGGCGTTATGAATTAAGTTAACTTTAGCCTAACATTACGTACGTATTTGAAAGCTAGCTTGCTTGGTCACCATTCATTTAAGTTGGCAAAGTAAGTTATATTGTAGCAGATGGTTAAATGTGACTTTTCATAGTATTTGTAATATTAATTATTGCAGCCAAACCCGCAATCGTAACGAAAGGAGCAGATCATGGCACCACCAGCTAAAAAAAAACGCGAGTGCACGTGTCACAGAAATTCCTAGAAAGTTACCGGGAGAGATGGCCATGCCAGACTTCTCCAGACTTCCCCACCATGCATTCTGCACAGTCTGCAATACTGATATTGACATCAGTCATCAAGGATCAGCATTTAATAATTAGACATAGAATAATATTAATTTTCAGAGCAATGTTTATGTATTGGCAAGTGTTGTGAATTAAAAGGGATAGAATTACAACAAAAATGACAACACTAGCTATATATTCAGGTATATGCCCAGGATGAAAATAACATCAAGTGGTCATGTTGGCGGAAGATGTTATGAGGGAGAGATGTGTTAAGTTATATTTTCTGACAATAGGAATATGACAGTAATGGATAAAAATAATATAATAAATGGCTGTACAGATGTACATGAGCTTTTTTCGGCATAAGGTGCTACTCCAAGACTTTCTTCATATCTTACCTAATTAATTAGGTACCTCTTACCTAATCTAATATCTTACCCTCAAAGATGTATAATGTTTGTATCCACTAGCTACTCATGGCCTGAAACCTGGAGTGTTGGATGATGTTCTGGGGTAGAGAGCTTATAAAAGCAGCACCCACAACAGGAAAACAATATCACAATATCCATAAAAACTCAGCTCAACTCAACTTGCCAAACAATGCATGCGACTCGTGTATCTTCACAATATTGCTAAACCATTTCCACAAAATCCCCTCATGGCTGTTTTCAGCTTGTTTGTTGGCCACAAGTCCTGCTGAGTCATACCTCACAAAGGCTAAACTGAAGCCTCAAAGCCAAAGGATTGCCGCTGAATTTGCATCTAAGAGTGAGTGACTGAGAGAAAAGTCATTGAGCAACTTTTTTCAACACTTTTGACCAACAAACATTTTTGACACCTTCATCAAAATGATCCTGATTAAACCTCAGATATGATCTTCTTAAGATTATTTTTGGACCCGGCTTCAGTACTTTGGTTTTCCTCATTAAAGCAACTACTGTATATTATGGTCACTGCAACCTAAAGCTCTATTAGTATAAATATGGTCGGTACATGTTGCTATTTGGGTGCCGTCACTCTTCAATGGTACTCTAGTTGGTTTCTTAATTACTTATTACAGCCGACATGCCATTGTAACTGTCCTTAACTTAGCTTTTAGTGGACAACAAGAAGAAGACCAATCTGTTCATGTCACCCATATAATAAATCTCATAGAGTTACACACAAACCCTAATATGTCACGCATTTTCTCCAAGTAATATTTGCTTGAACTGGAAGGTCAGTGGTCAAGTTCACTGTACGCCTTGAACATGAAGCTGGAGTGAGTCTACAAAACCATGTCTAAGAATGAAACAGACAACTTTTATAACGTGCAATGTGTTGATTATCAGTAGCAACCCACATGCAGCCTGACTCATTTTCATGTTTAGACAAAGATCAGTTTGGCAGTTTGCTCTCATACAGCTGCTTTCTGCAGGCAATGTTTGCATCTGTAAGTGTGTTTGTGCACGTTTATGGGAGTTTGAGGGAGCATGGACATATTTGTGTTCGGCTTAAAGCGGCGGTGACGTACACTGTTCTCTGTGGGCGAACTCAGAGCCCTCTTGTTAATGTTTACAGTCTGTAACCAGCAGTCACAGAGAGAGTGTGTGTGTGTGTGAATTAGATGGATTTTGGTGATATGAGGATACTGCTGACGCAGAGAGGGTATTGTAAGTGTGTGTTTGAATGTGTGTACCTTAACCCCCTTAAAGAGCTAGTGTATAGGGGGATGTGGATGATGACAGAGGGGAAATTAGAGAGGACCAAGGCAGAATGTGGTTGAGTTTGGCATCTTTACAGTTTCACTATGTTCATACTAACATACCTATAATTAACAACTTAATTATAAACAGCTTATTCCCTAATGACCATCTATCAAACATTATTCACTTAAATACAGCACTGAATTCTCCTTTCATGTTGCCAGCTGTAAACTGATGCCAAACAATGTGCTGAAATAAAACCACTGGTGACACTGAAAGAACTAGAAGGAGACAGAAGCTGTGTTGGTGTTTTAGAAAAACGTTCTTCCTTCTTGCTAAAAAAACTCATTTGAATAAAATTTACATCTGGCATTTCCAGGCTTCCTGACAGGATGTAAATTTAAAAATCGAATACAACACTGAAACCAGCCTGTTGTAAGTCAGGTTAATGCCAGCTCAAGATGTACGAAGTGTACACAACATATTTACATTTACAACACTAGTTCTGGCACAAGAGTAATCATGGAATTTTTCAAATAAAAGACAATAGTTATGACCTTTGTTTAAAGCATTATCAGAGGATAGTTTGCTGTTGAATCATAAATAGATGTATATTCAGTAATCCCAATTTCCTGGAAATACAAAAAAGGTTCACTGGATTGGTTTTATCTTCATATGTCGACATTTTAAGAACTGTATCATGCAGTCATTGTGTTTTCCAGTAAAAATCACAGATCAGTGTGAGAAACTTCCTGACATCAGAATGTGTCATCCACTCGACCACTGTTTCTTTCCTTGTTTTGACTTATTGTGCAACGTTTTGTGTACCTGAAGGCAGTTATCTCAATCACAGATCTGTGTTTGGACTGATTTAGATCTGTGTTCTTTCAGTTTGGTTTCACTGTTGTTATGTTCGACCACAGTCAGGTGAAACATCTCCCATGACGAGCATGAGAGAGTATCACAGAGCCACATCTGAAATTGAACTACAATGTGTTGAAATGGATATCGGATGGTGTTAGAGGTTAACAGCAGTATGAACAGTCAATCAATATATAAATAAAGCCAAACTTTGACTATACCATAGTTATTAGCATACTTATATTTTGTAGTGTAATTTGTAGGTCAAACCCCCATGCACAGACTGTATAGACATTCTGTGGCACAAACTCTTTCAAATACTTCTCCGTTTTGTTCAGACCAATTGTCCTAAGTCTGGTTTTGGCAGATAATAATATCTCGTGACATAAAATAGTCTTTGAATTTTGGATCTGTTGTAAAGTAAAGTTGTGGATTTATTTTGAGGTAATTTTCCTGGGAGCTGTAGTTGTTTATATGCCAACAAATGAATCACTCCTTAACTTTCAAATCACAAAGGTTTCAACTTCCTGTTGCAAGTGCTGTACTGGAGGTCAGCTTGTGTAAAACATGGAAAGCAGACCCCCGGAACCTGCAGCGAGTTACAGACGCTAGTTGAACAGAAGCTAGCCCAGATGTGACGTCAGGACTTCGACTCTCCATGGAGGCCATCTGGCAAGAGGTCAGTCAGCTCATGTTAGTCTGTCAAGGGAGATTTGCTGCTTATATGATGTGACAATGACTAATAGACCTAGCAGTTGTGAAATTAGCTAGCAAATGTGGGAACAAAAGCAACAAAGCCTGCTTGATTTTAGCAGGGAAGCTAGCTAGCTTATAAACTGTGGGACAGAATCCTGATAAACCATTCATTTCTAATAAGTTCTATAATTTCTGATTATTTAAAATGGTAAATGCCAGAATCTCTCTGTCTGATGTTCAACTTCGTACACGGTTTAGGACACAAAGTAGTAGCTGTTTATTCTAAATACATTCAATGAATATAACATAAGTCACAATACCCAGCGTGGAAGAAAACTGAGTAGTTAGCAGTAGTTTTATTTTTCAGAAAGGACCTTTAAACGGTATTAACTGATGACTTTCTCCACCAACTCCTGAGCGATATACCTGGCTCTTTAGCTGCTAAATGCTCCACTGTGTTTGCCGGCTAGTTGCTAGCTGTGTCTTTCTGCTGTTTGGTGCAAGACACGTAGCGTATGGTGGGGTTTTTTTCTCCCTGCAAACAGCTGCCTGCTGCGGCTGGAAACAAGGTTGATGAGAGCGGTGAAAAGTTGCAGGCCGTAAAAAAACCAAAACAAATAGCTGAAAGATGTTACAATGCTCCGTTTAAGCTGAGGGCATCTGCAGAGTTGAGTGATAATTCTTTGTGGCTTTGTCACTATGAGCAACCTCTTTTCACATTACACAGTCATTTATTCCATTGTTAATATGGATCTATTGATTAGTGCAGCTTTATACTTGATCCCGATCCTGATCATTAGTGTAATACCTGAGTTTTAGTACTTCTTTCTCATGAAAGCAAGACTCAGTCAATAAAACTGAGCTTCACACCAAGGATCTGGCCAGTACAACTAGTTCCCACTTCAGCTCATGAGCATTAGGCAGTACTTTTTGAGGCATGGGAGAGTGTCCTTTATTTACTGGTGTATTCACATTTCCCCAGCTGGTTGTGGGATTTTCAAAACTGTGATTTTCTGCTCCCAGATCTGTTAGGAGGTTATTTTAGAAAATACAAAGGCATCAGTGAGGGAATAACAATGGCTTTCTTCATTTGGTTTTTACTTTTTGCAGATGTTAGGCGCTTGACAACAGTGAAATATTTTTGTCCATAAGTGTGCTATATATCGCAAACCCCAAATGTCTTCCAGGCTGCTACGTGACCTAATCCACACTTAATCAGTTGAGGCAGACTCCCTGCACAGAGGAAGAGGTGTGTTTGCAAATGTCTCTGCAATATCAACAAATAGTTTTACTGGCTGAAGAGCAGATGAGAAGAAAATCAGTGTGTGTGTGTGTGTGTGTGTGTGTGTGTGTGTGTGTGTGTGTGTGTGACCTCTCCTCCTCAATAATCACGCTGGACGTTTACAACCTCAGCTCTGCACAGAGGGAGCCAGCGTCACAGAAGTAAAACATATTTAGTCATTATCAAAACAATGAAAAAGCTCAAACAGGATCATGGGAGGCAGTTCGGAGAGAGAGAGATCTATTGTTGTGACGACAGCTGAAGTTTTTCATTTCATACCGTTCTGATTCATGCGGGTCATACCTGCTGACTCATTGTTATAGGAAAGCAGTGGTTCTCAAAGTGTGGTCCAGGGACCCTCACAGGGCTTACAGGGACTTTTAAGGTGCCTTAAGCAAGTTTCAGTTCACTATAATAAAGCTTAATTGAATTGTATAACTATAATTTAATAAGCCACATAATGATGTCACACATTGAGTCATGCTTTTGCTCCGCAAACAAAGGTACTGAAAAAATATTGATTTCTTACAGCAGTATTATTTGATGTATTTTAGACTACATCCACACTAATACATTTCTCCATACACACCAGCATTTCATCACCGTTTCAGAAATAATCTCCATACATACTACACATACATATCACATGACCATTCACATGCACCGTGCATGCACATGCCGGTGTAAACAGGAAGCAGATTGTCTAGTCTGCGTTGGTTGCTTAGTTGCAGGAAATATTACGAAAGAACAGCAATGGAGAAAAGTAAGAGCAGAGATTTCTGCGCTTGGACCGACGACCAGGGGGAACTGTTACTGAAAGTAAGTGTTGTCATTCGTTATCCATGTTGAATTAACCGCCTGTAGTCAAGGCTGATGTCATTTGTTTTCTTCAGGAAAAGGTCACGTGATAGGGCCGTGACGAATCAGGGAAGGACACGTCGTGGCTGACAAGACCCAAACAGGAAGCGAACGTGGGCGTCTGCGTCATCGTTTTAAAACATCTCCATATCTGACCCTAACCCTCTTAGTTTTCAAACTAAAATGGGGTCAGCAGCATTTTAAAAGGTCTCCGTTTTAGGGGTTCGAAAATGCTGGAATAGTGTGGACGCTAGGCGTAAACGTAGCAAAAGTTATGCGTTTTAAAACAAAAACGTATTAGTGTGGATGTAGCCTTAGTATATCTGTTAAGTTGTCACTGTGATTGGCTTTATTGACATAAAAAATGAGGGCGTTTTTATGAAGCTGGCTTCGTCATGTTGCTGCTACACAGAAACATGCCTGTGAAAGGTTGACCACTATATAATCAGTGTTTTTAAGATCAGCCTTTTCAGCTGTTTCCACTCTAGAAAACATTTTCAACAAGCTCAACTTTCAAGGACAGAAAACAGTGTCAGTGGAGGACAAGATACATTCACCGATTTATCAGCATAAACGTGGACATAATCTAAGACACAACAGCAATCTCCACTTTTAAAAGCCTCAGATGACTGATGAAGCTGATACCTGTGACCTCTGACCTCTACAGTGGTCTGTTGCCGTCTGTGCCTTCCACCGCCCCCAGCAGACTCATAATAAAACCCTGAGGGGGTGTTGAGTAAGAGTGTGTGAGAGAGACGGAAAGGTGGGGGGGAAATCTTCCAGTAAATCACCTCACCAAGCCCCCTCCTCATCTCCCAACGCTCCCTGTTGCACCACTGTCTCTCACACACTCCTTAACACACACACACTGTTGACAGTAAGCAGGAGGGTGGAATGTTGTATTTGCATAGGTCTGTCTGTTGCGCGCACACACACACACACACACACACACACACACACACACACACACACGCACACACACAATTGCTATCTGGTGTCGAATGTTTGCTCTGTTGGGGTCCAGTTACAAGAGGGAGGGTGGTGGTCCTCTGCAGTCAGCTTGTCTGTCTGTCTGTCTCTACAATAGAATAGAATAGAAGATGATAGAAACATGTGAAAGAGTACATCTAGGGAACCAGTGGAAGATAAACCTGCCTAAACTCAGTTTAATCCCCTCTATTGGCTCTATAGGCATTCACGCTGTAGTTATGGTGTACATATATGGTATACAATAAGTGTGTAATAGATTTGACTATTGTGTCGACCTGTGGCTGTTTGCCACATGATGATCACAGACAGGAGCTTATATCTTTATTCAGCACTGCATTACCGTATACAAAACCACCAGTCAGATTTTCCCTGTTGCAGTCCTTATCTTAGCAAAATACCATTAGAGCGAGGGGATGGAAAGATAATGATATAGAGGGAAAGAACTACAGACAGAGCCCAGAGAGAGGCAGAGGGATTGGGGGTTAAGTGTGCGTTTGGATTGGCTGTGTGAAACAAGCTGATGTGGAGATTGAGACATTAATTATCTCTATTGACACTACAAACCGAATCAGATTATGTCCTGATTCAGGTCCTGTGTGTTTAGTGTTGGACATCGTTGTGTGTATTTTAGTTGTGACCTGCCAAAGGTCTGCTGACAACACAACATTTAATAGTTAACTTTGGTACATGTACATGGTCAGTTGTCAATAAGTCAAATAAAATTTAATAAATGAATCTCACTATCAACACAAGATGTTGTGGGAATGAACCCACAGCATCCGTATTGATGCTGTATTTATGATTGAAATTACTAACAAGTTAACACACTCGCCATCAACACAAAAAATACTTGCTATTAAGAAAAAAAAAGGAAAAGAATAATGACTGTTGGCGATAATTTTTGTTTTTCGTCTGTAAGTGGCCATTCTATACATGTGATAATAAACTCAGATAATACACTACAATAACACACCTGGCAGGCATTCTTTATCTCTCTATTATGTTCTCACATCAGGACACCTTATCATACATAAGAGGTTTGATGGAACACAAATAATGCAACACTTCAAATAAGCCTCTCTGATTCTGAGTTATGTATTTCTTTTCAAATAAAAAAAGGGATATGAATGGATGAGAGAGAAAAAGAAAAAGATGGCACTGAGCAGGGAAAGGTGATAGAAAGGAGAGGAGAGGAAGAGGTGCAGTAAGAAAGTGGAAGAGAGGAGGAGTCCTCCGATAGTTTACACAGTGCACGTATATAAAGCTGCCCGGCCCCCCCCCCCTCCCCTCACATTTACTACTCTTTCCATGTTGTTTCTTCCCTCCACCACCACCCTCCTCCTTTATCCCTCCCTTTCTCCTCCCTCCTCCGGGCCAGAGGAGAGGAGCGATCAACCTGAGAGTTTAAACAAACCAGAGAGCCGGCAGGGCAGAGCAGAGCTCACACACACTCACACACAGACACATTCATACAGCACTACAGCACTGTTCAGCACTGAGGGAACTCCAGTGAGCTGTGCCGGAGAGCGAAGCTGAGGTAGGTTTGCTGCCGCTGTGAGGGAAGATTACCTCAGTTACCGCAGTTATGAAACATAGCTGGCTCAAAGAGATGAATATGCTCCTTTAAAAACGGATTCTCTTGTTCAGTTCAATTTGTTAAAGTCAGCCAGAGCAGTTGTGTTTGAATCAAGTATGTGATGTTTTGTCGTAGATTTTGAATGAAATCATTTAGTATAAGCCTTCATTTAATTGTTACTATCTTGCTGCATATTGGCACAGGACATCACATAGCCTTGGTTGGTTGGTTCTTTTAAGAGTTTCACAGCTGTTCACAAGCTAAAGGTTAAGTCATGTTCCTTTTGTGCTTTCAGACAGACGACAGATTGAGACACCTGTACCTCAAAGACAGAGCTTATTGAAGGAGCCGCAGCCTGGGACGGAGCTGAAGGAGTGGGAATAAACCAGACCAGACCTTTGCCCCCCCTGAAAACTTTCACCTCCCAACCCTTGATCTTCCCCTTCAACCCCAGGCAAACCCTCAGCACATTGACCGAAGCTAGACATTCTCCAGTGGCCAGAGGATCTCGCTCTCAGGCATTAATTCACAGACTGGCCTGTTTCCAGAGGGTCACTAGTAGCTACAGCTGTACCGATGGAAGCCCAAACCCTGGCTGAGATGGGAGACTTGTGTCACCCCCGGTCTTCATCTCCAGAGGGGGAGACCGTGTGTGCAGCTCTAGCCCGTTATGAGAACACTCTCCGAGATGCCATCAGGGAGATCCACGTGGACGTCAGTGCTTTTAAGCTGGGCATGGAGCGTCGTCTGGAGGACACAGCCAACGTGAGCGGGCCTCTCGGACGAGCTGTGGCTCAACTCCAGCAGGAGAACCGGCAGCTCAGGAGTCAGCTGGAGGCTCTTACTCGACAGGTGGAGCTCCTGAGTGGGATGACGTGTGACAGAGGCACCTTGCTTAACAACAGCCACAATCACAGTCAGAATCACAGGAATCACCTTAGTGACATTCAGGAGAACCATCAGGAGATAAAAGAGGTGATCTACGGGAAGGGTGAGGCTCACACTCAGAGCCAGGCTCACCTCCACATCCAGCCCTGCAGCCTGGGGAGCCAAGCCCAGACCTACAGTGGCCTCAGCAATCAGTCCAGTCCTGCGTCCCCACCTGCCACCTTCTCATCCTCCCCCAGCTCCAGCAGTCCTCCTGTGGGCTCCAGAGTTTCATCCATGGTGACGGGCCCAGTGTCGAGCAGCAGCCCCTCCACTGCTCGATTCTCCAGCCGAGCCACATTCGCTGTGTCCAGCAAGACTAATGTGAGTATTGCATGTTTGTAGAGAAGAGATTCCCTGTCAGATGAACTCAAGTGCCCCTTCATCAACACCACCCTTCATGTTCCAAATGTGTTCATTTGCAATGATTTTAAACGGAATGTTATTTAACACTATTGATTATAGAAAAGTGTTACAATAATTTTCTTCATACAATTGAACTCAATGTTTGGGTCTTTTTGGTTTTGTTCTAACTTTCAAGTTTGCATTCGTACTACTACCACGTTTATCCATTTAGCTGTTTCAACCATTATCCATTACCTTTAGCCATCTACTTTAACAATTTATGTATTACTTTTAGCTAACGGTTTCAACCATTTATCCATTGCTTTTAGCTAATAATTTCATTACATTTAACTATTTGAACTGTTTATTCATTACTTTAGGCTCTCTACTTCAACAATGTATCCATACTCTTAGCTAACTTCTCTTCTCGATTGTTCACCAGTTTTCACGCATTCTCAGTTGCATAACATTCAGGTGTAATAGCTTGACTCAATATGTGTATAATGTCTATTTTCAGCTACAATCTTTTCACATACCCACTGGCAACTGCAGAAGTCCCCCTGGCTGGAAATCACTGCTTTACATAAAAATGTCTAATTTGAAGTTTGTGTCCTCTTGCGCTGTTGCACGCGAAAGCTCTTGACATATTTGTACTGACCCACCACTTCAACTCCAGTGCCAGATACTGTACTTTGTAACATGGATGGAAATTTAATATGCAATAGCAGAATAGCTAATCCAGTAATTGTGATGTAATTTCCTAGGTTGGGAAAGGGCCACTGTGGTAAAGTGGCAGAATGTGAGTTTGACTGAAGCCGTGTTGCGTTGTGGCCGTGTGGATGTGTCATACGACGCACTGGCTGTGTCACTGCGGTTGCACAATAGCCCTCCACCAGGATAGTTAAGGATTTATGAAGTACAGTAACATGAGTCGAGCAGGCTCCTGGGAGGTGAGGTTAGTGTGGTCTTGTGGTTTCCAGACCTGAGTCAAATATGTGAAATCAGCATTGTGAAATGTAGGCTCTGGTTAGTCATTATCGCTGTCGTCCTGTGCAAACCCTTGTGGGTCCAGTTTTGGGTAATTTTATGTTTTAGCTTTACCTGAACGATTACATGGTTCTGGTTTGAAAGAATTCCAACCACTGGTCTTGTGAAACTCCTTCTAAACTCCACTGAATACATTCAAAAACTGAGCTAAAAACAAGCCTGTTTTCCTAGTTCCTGCAGAGCTTGGAACATTTTTCTTGATACCAAGGGTGTATCAAAACTGGTTTTATGTTGTGTCTGGGTTACATCATAGTTAATCACTGCATCGATGGTGACCAGACGGCCCGTGCCTGTGTTTTAGTGCTCAGTGGTTTCTGAGTTATTATCAGTAATACATTTTTACTGTCACCTTGGGATGCTGCTCATGGAAGTATGTCCTCTGGTGTTGGACTTGTAACTCATCTTGGAGCCCCTTACAGTAATTGTCCCTGTTCACATCGTTGCATAGTTGAATTTGTTTCCTCCCTTGGCTTGTCTTGCTTCTGATGAAACCTAAAAGAGAATCTCCTGGCTTCTGTCCATCCTGTGGTTGCTGCATCGCTCAGCCAGTTGATGGTGAGTGTGCAGTTTTCCTGGCCTTCTGATCATAGTTTTATGGGGTTTTCAGAGCAGAAAGGAAATTCTGTCCTATCTGTATAAATATTTAGGAAAGTGAGAGAGTGTACACGAGCTGATGACAATCAAGATTTTCTTCTCTTGTCTTCCCATTCTTAGGTGTATGAGTATACATGGGTTTGAGTGTGTTGTAACTCAGCCTCTTCAGGAATTTGTGATCTTGCAATGGCAAGAATGAAGGCAAATTCATCCAATCTCTGCCTTCACTGAATGAACTTTTAAGCATGCTTGCATTGTTTTCTAGAAACTTCTTAAAGCATTCCTGCAGCACAACACGATCCAATTTTCCACTGTCCATCTGGGTATGTTAAAAACAGTAGCATTTAAGCCAAAATAGGCTAAGTGCTTCCATGTCAAGGCTGGAATATGCTTGTCCGTCTGAGCACCAATCAATTCTCTTGGAAAATGGCATCACCAATAGAAAAGAAGTGGAGCTCGGTACGTGGATCGTGAGAGGAACTCTTTTTATACGAGAGAGATAGTTTCTCGTCGGAGGGACTGAGTTATCTGTCAGCTTCTTGCAAGCAATGTCAAAGCCATTTCATTGAGCTTTTGTATCCCGATATCAGTCTTTTACTTGTACTTATAAGATATGAATGTAAGCCTAATTATCACTAAATTATGTTTTTAAAAAAATTGTTTTTGCTCCCAAGTCCATTTGACACCACCGGGGTTGCAGCTGAAAGAATCAGGCTAAAATTGTCATACACTCTATAAGAATACATCTAAGCAACACATTCATTTAATGGAATACTACTGACGGGGCAGTGATATTATAAGCCTGTTAATTTACGCATTCACACAGTCTGTTTTTTTTTGCCAGCTGTCTTTCCTGCATTCAGCAGCTGCAGCTGTGTTGTTTTTAGCCTGGATGACGTGTTTAACTTCTTCGTATTTCTCTAATATTACAGTTTGCTCTTCGTAAGTATGCCGCTCTGCTGCCAGTACACCTGTCATGTTTGTGATTGGTCATATGCTGCAAACCCCGCCCCTTTCATGTGAACGCACTCATGGCTAGACTGGGAAACCTGGGTTGATTTACCGAGTTGATAACCAGCGTCGTGTGACCGCTTAGCGTGATCGTGATTGTTAGGTTTAGTGAAGCCAGATAACGAAAAGAGATCCTGGGTATGTTGAACTTGCTTCGTAGTACAGGCCTCAGGACTTCTCAAAGTCCGGACCTCGGTCCACATCCGGACCAAACGGCAAGTCAACCGGACCCAGCCCATACCTTGTGTTATGAATACAAAACGTTATGAAGTGTAACATTTTTTATTTTGAAAAACATACATACAATATTGATCAATAAATTGTTAGTGACGTTGAATATACAGTGTAGCTGGAGATTGGGTTGATTGTTCCGGACCTCTGACCTTGAATAAAAAGCAGATGCGGACCTTTGAATAACAAGTTTGAGAACCCCTGTAGTAGATAATGATGAGTTACTAAACAATAATCATTAGGTAATGATTAGTTCATAAGTATCCATGAATCGGAATAATGAACACTTTCTTCACAAGACGTTCCTGATTAGCTGTGAACTAGTAGCCACTCATTCATTACTAATTACTTAATAATTAATATAATAATATAATAATAATAATTACTCTGTTTGTGCTCCCCCAAGTAAAGTCGTACATCATACTGAGTAGTTACAGTGTAGTCTTTCATTACTTCATGATTATCTGACCATTACTTTATGGAAGGTTTGATTGGACTTAAGGTACTACTAAGGTATAAATATAGTAAATATAGTAGCTCCCAGTCTGTTCTCTAGTAACTCATCATTATCTACTATATAGTCCTCAAGTTATTCGGGAACTACTCATTAACGATTCATTAACTATCAGGTTGTTCCTTAGTAACTACTCACATTTTTGTGTACCGTATTGTAAAGTGTCCCTCTTTTTGTATTTGGAGCAGAGTTGGTCCTTGTTGAAGCTCTGTATTTTGTCTTACCTGTAAACTTACAGCTAACACAAAGGTGGGACACATCACACACACACACATATCTATATCCTCGCGCACACCCTTTATGCATACTGAGTCTGTATTTGATGAACTGCAACAGGCAGGAGGGTGTTATGATATGGCACAGTTTTGGAACCTATTTTAAAGATATTTAGGTCCTGATTTTCCAAAATGATCATGAACATCAGCTCTGTATACTATGTTCAGATTTTCAGTGTTATGTACCAGCATCTATTCAATATCAACATTCTTGCAAGGTACAATATATGCACACATAGTCATACAGATACAGATTAGACTCGCAAAAAACATTAAAAACACATGCACACACATGCACCCACATTATGCAAATAGTTGTTAGTCCTGTATCTGTAATTACCAAACTATGTAGTGGATACAACAGAGGAATGTTATCTTCTGTGAAACCATGTGGTCAGAGCTAAACAACACAAGGGCACCTTTGTTTCTGTGTGTCTCTGCTGTGGGAGATCCCCCGCTGCCAGCCAGACACACCACTACAGATCAAACATGAGATGCAGAAAATACTCTGAAATAATGTATCAGTGCACAAAGGCTCACTGTGTGTGCATGCTGCTTCTCTGCTCAAATCAAGGTAATTAGCTTCCACGTAGTCAGATCTCCACACACGGCTGTTTGAATCATAATTGCAGCTCGCTCTTCCTGCCACATCCTCACCTGTCTGTCAGAGATAGATGTGAGGAAGATACAGTACATAAAGTTCAGTTGGCTGCTCAAACAGGCCTGACTGACAGGATACACAAACAGTTACACACACACACACTGCAGGCATTCCGGCTCGAATCCCAGCTGAAGCTCTCTGTGCCAGAGAGTGTCTGTCTTCCAGCCTGCTCTCCAGCTGTTACTGTGCACCTTCACTGTGACCTGCCAAGCCGTCACAAGAGAACACACATACACACACACACCTGCGCGGACATACACACACACCTCCAAAACACACCTGCAGCGCGTCAGCATGCTCTCGTTCAAATCAAAAACACACCTGTATCTGTGTGAATTATGAATACTTGCTTTCTTTTTTCTGATCTGTCTCTCTTCATCAGCTGAGTTGAAATGTGTGTAGGCGTACATTTGTATTTTTTCAGAATTTATTCCTCTCATTCTACCTTTATTGACAAAAACCTTGTCAACATGATGATTAATGTTTTGCAATATTTGAGACATTCTGTCATAGTTTGCTGCCTCTGTTCTGATTCAGTACATTGGAATTTGCATAAAAATACTTGAATGGAAACCCAGCTGTGTGTGTAATAGTGTGTGTATGTGTGTGTGTGTGTTTCCATCTGGAAGGTTTTCGAGGTTTGTAAAGCGGCAGATGTGTGGCTCTTTTCTATCCTCTAATGGTTCTGGGCTACAGGAATTAGTCAAGATTAGGATTAGGACAAAGACCTAAGCCTCCTCAACAATGCCTCCTCTTCCTCCTCTGTTTGTCCCCTTCACCCCCCTCCACACTTTGCCATCACACACACACACACACATATCTCAGCAGACAACACCGCTGTTGCCAATTACAGTGCCAAAGCAGCCAACTCAATGGGCCATTGTGTGGGTTCTTGTGCTTCAGTGGGAATACATTGACTGTGGAAGGATTACAGAATTGACCCTCCTCCTCCTCCTCCTCTCTGACTTCTTTCATTCGTTCCTCTTCTCCATCTCTCACCCGCACCCTTATCTCACCTCAACACATTTTCACTGATATATGACACATTTTTAAGTTTGATCAGTTTTGATTCATTACAGTTTAGACATTGAGCTTGGAAATTCCTTCTTGGCTTTGGCGTAGTTTGACCAAAAAAAAAAAATCTTAACTCAGGGTCCACTTACAAGCTTTTCAAGGGCTTTCAACCACATGTCACTGTCTTCATCAGCGGATAGAATTTACTCAGTTGTCATGGAGGTGGTTCGTCACGTGACCTAAGTGTGGTACTTTAGTCAGATAACAGGTGCTCATATATGGGCGGAGATAGTAATACTCATGTGGTTGAAAGTTGAAAGTTGATCTTCAGTTAAAGGGGTAATCCATCGATTTTCCACGAGTTTCAGTTTACTCATCATGGTTAGTTCTACTCAGCCCGTGAAAACAGCTGTAAAATGTCTTCTCTGGCTCTGGAGGAGCTTTGTCCAGTCTGAGAAAATAACCCTGATGATGTCATAGTGATGTCATCAGGGTTATCTCAGTTTGGGCTAGGAGATTACAGATTTATGTCAGTAGAACTGCACTACAAACTAGGGCGTGGAGTTTAAAAGATGTGGGCATTTACCCTGGCAGGGAAGGTTTAATAAAAGATGCTTTTGAATTGCATTATGGGAAATGTAGGATCCAGGGTTTTTGGAGCTTGACCCAGACTAGGGACTGAGAGTCATCACGGCCTCTGCTGCTTCGATTTTGACCGTTCTTTTTTGAATCTGTCTCTTGTGAGTCCCCCAATCTTATGAAAATGTAAAACAAAATTACAGGAGCCCCTTCATGATTTTTTTTGTGAAATTATAGACAGTTTTATACAAATAATGCCAACTTTTAACAAATATTAAAACTCATTAATATTTATATGGGATCACTCATTTTAATCCATTTCTATTATGGTCTTTTTATTGACAACAAATGTATTATTTATCAGTTACAGGCTTCATATCAGGTCAAGTTGACTGGATCTAATTAAAATTCAATACAAACAAATACATAATTAATATAATTACTTTAACTTCATCTTTATCATTCTCTTTCTGTCTTTGGCTCGCTTTTCTGTCATTCATTTTCCTTCTTACCCACAAATACCTTCCCAAACCACACCTGTACCACTCAAGACTCCACTAATGCAGAGCATTACACACAGTACATTCTTCTAGTGTGTGTGTGTGTGTGTGTGTGTGTGTGTGTGTGTGTGTGTTCATTAGCAGATGAACAGATCAGATTAGCGCAGTCAGGTCAGAGGGTTATCTACTGTTCTCTGTCAATGCACAGAGACAGGGTGCGCTTGATTTATGGCTCAATACAGCCCTTGCATCACATGTTATGTAAGAGGTGATTTCTTGAGACTGAAAAGTTGAGTTTGGGGCAGTGGTGGATGTGTTTATTGTACGGGCTCAAAGGACAGCCTGTATAGATGTCACTTGAGTTTCCACTTAAAGGTGTTACATGCAGCAGTTTAACATCAATCCATCATTGCCATGCACATTTTGAGGTTTTCCTATTGTCAACAGTGTGGTACAAACTGAGCAGAAGTTTGGTTTGGTGGTGGCTGACAGTGGAAGGAATGAGTGATTCTTGCAGGAAGCCACAGGATTCATGGGAAATGTGGTTTTAATTTTGAGAAACATCTGTACTCGCAACACCACTGCTGTGAGACAGAAGCTACCCATTGTCTCCTCCCTGCAATTATACCAAACTATAAAACGTAATTTGACAGTAAAAAATATATTGACGTTCAAAACTGGAATCATCTCGATTTGTCTGATTATTAAACATTTGAGCTGCTATGTGATGGTCTGATTTAACCCTACAGAGGTGCCAGCAAGTCATGTGAATGGTGATGTGTGTGTGTGTGTGTGTGTGTGTGTGTGTGTGTGAGTTGGTGCACCCCCCCTGACTCCCTCCATCTCTCCCTGTGCACCCATTAGCTCCATCTCCCACTAACATCTCCCACTAACATTACACAACTCAACCTTGATGCTATCTGTTTCTTATCTGCACATGCACGCACACACACACACACACACACACACACACACACACACACACACACAAGCAGCAGACCACTGCAGCATTCAGCCTGCAGTGTTTTAGTTTAGTCACAGTCTGAGAATAGTCTGATGGATAGATTGTACTAAAATGTACCGATCCCAGTCCAAACTGAATTACACTGTGATTACTGGCTGCTGCTGCTGCTGCACACCTTTACATGCACAGACCCTGCTTTTGCATTAAAATATGGGAAAGGTGAAACCACAATATTATGTATTGTGTTTTTGCTGCAGTGTATTAACACATGTATTTGCTCTGTACATGTGGAGGTACACACACACACCATGTTTGGCCATGGTAATTTTCCTGCATTGTGTAATGTGATGTAGCAGCTAGCTGGTGTTGTTTTGGTCCATATTAAGAGAAGCTGTTCTCTTGTCTGAGTAGAAGTAAAGCAGATTGTTTTCTCAGCTTTTTAAAATATGATGTCATGGTGTTGTCTGCTGAGTGTATTTGGTTGTGATTTTGCCATGCTGCAGTGTGCAGTAATTGCATCTGAAGTCCGTCAGTGTGACCTGGTGTGTCTCACTGTGTAGAACTTAAGCTGTATTCATGCCTGATGCAGATGGGTTAACAGGAGCCCTGCTGAAGATACCTGCAGTGTAGGCTTTGATGTATAGTTCAGTGTTCAGTGATTTCACTCGTTGATAGCACCACTGCAATACAAACGGGTGTATCATACGTGAAGGGGCCTAATGTGTTTTAATTATATTCCCCACAGGAAGTGTGTTTACATTCTTTTATTTACTTAATATGAGACTAGTCCATGCCGTTGCCGTATTTAAGTTATTTCTTTCACTGTGATGTAGAGCGGGGCTCGCTGTGAGCAGAAGGTTTGCAGTGGAGATGGCTTTGCTAAATGTGTCTTACTGCAAAGGAGAAGAACACTGACCCTTTTTTCAACTCCCTTAATGTTATATTCTCATGAATTTGCTTTGTTTCATTTCTTAATTTTCACATACTTTTTTATCTTTAATCTTTCACTGGCAAAGATGAAGGGAAAGAAAGACGTGCGTGTGTTTTATGTGTGAGTCGAGACCCGGCAGATCACATTCACTCACAGATAATTGAATGAGCGAGAGTGTGTTTGATTGGGCGTGTGAGCTCTGCTGGACGAAGGGTTACACTGCAGAGTAGAGAGTGCAGTGTTGTTTATCTCCAAGACATTGACATTTACACGCTGTCTGTGGAGACTCCCCAGGCTGACCGCCTGATACTGTGACCTACAACTTCTGATCTTTGTGTGTACACATTCTACCAGCACCCGACCCTCCATCCAACCATCCATCCATCCAAGTACTCCTCCCTGCTTCTGTGGCCTGTTCCTCACCCTTTCACCCCTCCCCCAATCGCCCCCTCAGAACTCAGCTGCATTTTAAGGCTTCCAGATCCCCCCCCCCCCCTTGTGGTTATTAATACAGCCATGGGCAAGACAGAAAACAGAGTTTCAAACATTCACTCACACATACAATGTTTACTAAAATGCCAAATATATGAACTGACTTTTGAATCATAACCCCAATTTATAAACCTGTCATAGGTGGATTTATCATTTCACCAAATGTCACCAAAATCATCTCTACACTGTTGCTGGTCTTTCTGTCTCTGATATTAATTTGCATGAGTGGTTTGGGAATGCAAACTAATTGTCATGGTCATTTTCAATGCTGGTTTGGAAATACTTATTCTGATAAAGACCTGCTATTAGTAAGAAGTTAAAATAGATTTAGACTGATATAGAAGGAAGAAATAAAACTGAAAACAGGGCCCAGCTGAAGAGTCTGTGTGTGTGTGTGTGTGTGTGTGTGTGTGTGTGTGTGTGTGTGTGTACACATGCTGGGGGTTTAACAGAGGTATGCGGCCACTCCCTGGCTACCCCTGGCTCTCTTAATGACTTCCAGACAATAGGCCGTGTTCCCGTCATCATCTCTGTGGAAACAGGTTAATAACTGACTGGCCGGTGGGACAGCTCGCCCTCGCTGCCCTCTGGAACCAGTAAGCCTTACTGGAAGTCAACTTCAGAAGTAGATTTTAAGGTTGCCTCTTTGGCTACGTCAGCTCATCCACCATGGGAATACTTTACTTTAAAATTGGTTTTAGAGGTTGGGTGACACCGTGCGGGGTCATAGGTGAGGGAGAGGAGGGTTCCTGGTGTTTTCAGGTTTTCAGACATTAAGTCTCCCACCACAGGAGGGTGACCCACATATAACTGCTCCTTTGGGCTCAGGAGAAGTAGGAACATGACCCAGAGTTAATCTATCTGCCTGTCAATCACTGTGAGGATGAAATTCAAAATGTAAACCCTCCAAAGGTTAGACGATGGAGTGTAGGAGGTGAGCAGGCGGCCTGTTGCACAAAGAGCATCAATGTTTTCACAACAAGATGAAACTACTAGGAGCCCTGCAGGGAAATGCATTGCAGCAGCTACAGTAACAACATACAGTGAGTAAAAGAATGTAAAATAACAATAAAGCAAATGGTTAATATTTAGATAAAACACAGCTGGCAAATTCAACTCTAGGACATGACATGTGGAAATGTTGGAAAAAGAACAAATAGTGGCCTTATCACAGTGTGCAAAATAAAGGCACCGCAAAGAAAAAGATGTATGATATAACTACATACATTATATGCAGTATGACATATGTGAAAAATATGTGAAGAAAGTGTGTAAACCTGCAGACTGAAGTAAACTATTCACCTTATTGAATACAACCTAACTTAAAGATAATTTCCAGAATTTAATAAGTAAGATGTTTTAGTATTTTAGCACCAAAGCTAATTTCTGTATGAAAAGATGCTGAAGCTTGCCTCCTCTCCTTTCCTCTGTGGAAGTGTGGATCTAAACTCTCAGGGTGATGAGATCTTCTGGCAATGCTGCATCTCCATCTTTTACGTGTGTTTATGTGTTGTGTTGCAGACCCGGCCAGCCTCAGGGCCAAGTGATAAACCTCATACACTCCATGACGTGGGCAGACTGGGTAGTTTGTGTGATGGAGGTGGTTATAATCGTGATGTCTGCTCCAGCTGGTGTCTGCTAACTTTGAAGTGATCCTCAGTAACGAGGATTTCAGTCCAAACAAACATAACAGCAGCAGCTAGTTCTTCCTCTCTGGCTGAAGTTGTGTTGTACTTTTGGTATGAAGATGTTGCAGACATGTGGCTGGGGACCAGTCTCACTAATGAGGCTGTGACTATTTTTTTAGACTGTTTTAAACTATTATTTAATTAGATTGGGATATCTTTACATTGGACCATTTCCATTAACTTTGTTTCCTTACTTACACTCTTAATGTGATGTCTTTCCATTTTATTATTATTTTTATAGGAGGATCACCAAAGTTATTACAATTCATCTTGAGTGGGACATGACAATCCATCCAATAGTTGTAGAGACATTTCACTGAAAACCAAGAGCCATGCTGCTAGCTAAAAATGCTAATCAGTCAAATGGCACCACCTCTGTCATATTTGCGGTGGATGACTCCGATGGAACCAGATTTGATTTTGATAAAGCACCAATATTACCCCCAAATAATGGTCCAGATTACTGTTGGAGCAGAGGGCCTTCTCGCCTGTTTCTCTGGACACACACACACACACACCACCTGTACAGTGTAGCCAGCTGCTGTTAGGAGTGGAAGTGAAGGGAGAGGTGATGCAGACTGTGTTCTCTGACCTCTCACCTATCAGAGGTCAGCGTGTCAGACTCCCCTGCCTCGTCATGCCCTCTTCTGCCTCACTGCCAGGAACAGAGGAAGGGAGGTGGACGGGGAAGACAGGGGAGTCACTCTCTATTGTTGCCATATGTTGAAGCTAGACGTTACCGAGGAGGGAGTACAAGGTTGAAAAATGATGTTTTCCCCACAGCTATAAAGACCTATCGCTCATAGATACTTGGCCTGGAAGAGCCTGAAACCATACTGCTCTTCTTCCATGGTTCTTACAAATCAGCGACTTAACAACAACAGAGCAAAGCAAAGGCTGATAGGAGAGTGGGAGCAGATTTATATGTTATATGAGCTGTGTATGAACAAATACTGTATGTATGTTTTTTGTTTGCCAAAAAGTCATTTACAGACAAAAGCCCTATTCGCATGCGACTAGTATTACCAGGGTGAAGTCTGTATTTCACTCAAATTTACTGACATTATCCCCCAGATATGATGTCAAGGCTCTGCATAACTTCCGCTTCCTGAACGACAAGAGCTGCTAAGAAGAAAAAACGGGCTTCTTACGCGCGATGAGATACTCATTTGAATTGCTTTGTGAGGTGAACCACATGTACCGTATGGGAAAATATTCACAAAGACCTCTTGCTCCAGTGTCCGTCTGTACAGGACTTTGGATGCTGTCAAAACTTTCATTTATAATTGCCAACGCAGCCTCCACAATTCTTGACCAGGAAAGGGGCAGAAAAAAGGTGTGGAGAAAACAAAAAAACTTTCAACAAAAAAAAAAATCACTGAGATGCCAATTTGCACGGGACTGATATTATCACACAACCTCTGTGTTTGCCAAAATATGGTAGGTAATTTGCAGTGAAATCTTTCCTTTACAAATTACGGACATGGCAGATTTGCACTTAAGATCACAGATGACCTCCACAGTTATTACGAATTACTAGAGGTCCCCAGGTAATACTACTCCTGTGTGAATAGGGCTAAAGAAATGTACAGCATGATCCCACATAGTGACGTTACCCATGTTTGCGGTCAGTTAGAGCTCAGAGAGGTCAGTCCCTTGTAGACCTCTAATGAACAAACTGTTATGAAATTCCAATAACAGATATCCAAATAGACTTATCTGAGATTTTGACAGGTAGTGCTGCATAAATGGTATTGTCACCACCAATTACAGATACCGAGTATATGACAAAGTATTGTATTTAACCACTTCTGAAATATGGCATCAGGTTGAAACTATGTTTATCTGCAATTCTCATCAAATTTGGAAAAGTCGTGAAGTATTAAGGTGACAAAACCATGACAAATATGTTTTGAGCTGCTAAAGAGGGCCTGGTGTGTTCAGGACCCCAAATACAACATTAGGGTTACATATGGTGTTTGCAAAACTGACATTTTGTCCATCGGGTAGCACTAGAGGAAAGATCATGAATGTCTAAAATAGAAAGTCTTCATCCTCTCAGTGGCATGAATTTGTTCAGTAATCGTTGTTGCTCTAGACCAAAAGAGACAGACCAACCGGCTGACATCACCATCCGTTGTCTCTGCCACCACTGAGTTAAAACTGGTCTGTATCTCTCACCATGAACAGAGAGTGCAATGCCTTTTTTATTATAGCAGCATCTTGTTACAGCAGCACTCTTGATTTTGAGATGCAGTTTGGTGAGTAGTGCATGTGAAGTCATGTCTTGTCCCCGGCTGAGACTGTAACTTGCATTCAGTGGTACTGTGTTTATGAAGGAAACTTTTCCCTGTACAGTGGCTCTCACCTGCAATTAGGGCTTTATATCCTCTCAGTTCAAAGGCTGTGCATATTTTCCACCCTCAACCCAAAGTGGTATTCCCTGCGACTCTTCTAGCAGAGAAATTGCAGGCTGCGTCAATGTATTTGAAGAACAGGTGGTTTGACTGTCTTTCTTCCTCCGAGAGGATTCCTCCAAAGACTCCTGGGAGGAAATTACAGAGCAGGAGTCCTCTGTCACTAACTGTTTCCTCTGATAGCTGAGGAGAACTCTGATATCTTTACAGTAGCTGTGTGTACACAAGAGCTTCTTGCTTCATTTCTTACATTTACACTGCTGTATTCTGTGCTTTTTTTTATTGGTCCTATAGTAAAATGCAAAGTCATTGTCTCTCACTGTCTTTTACTATAGCAGTTTACCAGCTTTGTAATAATTCATAATGTGTAGCATACGATAAGCCTGTCCTGTCATCCCCTTCCCACAGACAGTTATGGTATTGCTGTCAGCACAAAGGCTTCACTGTGAAATCATGCATGTCTTGATGGCAGTGTTTGTGTAAGTGCATTTGTTTTGCAAATTAAAATGAGCACTAAAGTTAGAAACCCACAATGGTGAGTGTATCTTAACACACACAAACACACACTCTCTCACACACTGGCACTTACTGGAAAGCTGCCAGCCTCCATTGTTCTAGTGCTCCATTCCTCCACCACCCAAAGGCCCCAACAAGCTCAAATGTCACCCTGACAGAGAGAGAAAAAGACATATAAACAGAGTTTGAGGGACTGAGGACAGTTTATGAAATAAGGGATGAAAGAAAAACATGTTTAAGAAAAAGTATCAGAAAGACTTTTGTTTCCCAAATTCCCAAATCACACCAGTCGAACCTTCATTAAAAAAGACCTTAATAAACAGGTCCACTTTAAGGGAGTTTCGGGGTGTTCACGTTCATATTGTGTGAACAGATGTACAAAATATTTGACACCAAATACAGTATATAAATCATGACAATGCATTGCGTCTCTTCAGACTGTACAATGGCGATAAAATAATTACTAATGATGGAGAGTGAACATGAAACAGAAGCTACTCAGGACACAGGAGCTCACATATATAATGTACTGGACAATATTTCATTTAGTGGAAGAGGTTACATTGATTTACATTTGTGATAAACAATTTTCATTCAATGTAGCTGGGACCCGTAATGTGATCCGTAGAGTCGTGATGCAGAGAAGACGTATTGCTTAAGTACTTCAGTGTAAACAGTCTGCTGGTAATGGCATTCTTAATCGTTAATTTAGTGCGCAGTATGCAGTACATACTGATTGAGTATGTAGTATGCAGTACGTTAGTACTCTGGGAGCGGGGGAAACAGCTAACCTTAGCTAGAAATGGTTGTAGCACGTAACTCCCTATAAAACCACAACTTGTTGTTTTTACATTTGGGTGTAGGGATTAAACAAACTAGATATAACCAGAGGTTGGTTAAGTCGGCAAAAACTGTACTCAAGTAAAGTACTTTTACTTTGTAAAAACAAGTACTCAAGTAGAAATAAAAGTAGATCTCAATCTCTTTATCAAATGAAATACAATAGCATGGGCTTATATTCACAGATCAGACCTATAGGAGTGCGTCTATCTATACAGCCATGTGTTGGCCCTGTCAATTAGGTAATGAAAGTAATTTCCAAGGTCTTTCTTCTCTCAAAATTTTATTCTCCAATAGGCTAGATTGTATCTACATTTCCATCAGTGTGTTATGTTGCTGTTTTTAGATAAGTCCACATGTAACGACTCACGTGACAGAGGCGCGCAACAAACTGAGGTAAAACTCTCGTGATTTTATTCCGACATTGGAAATTTGTGACAGTAAAATAGCTTGAAATGTCGTTTGGTGTAAGGCCAGAAAGATAGCCTAGCAGAAGGATAGCCTAGCAGGCAATTAGCGTAACATAAAGACTGGAAACAGGGGAGACAGCTAGCCTGGTTCTCTCCAAAGGCAAAAGATCTGCCTACCTACACCTCCAAGTTTTACTAATAGGCTCTAGCTTCATATTCACACACAAACATGAGAGTGCTATCGATCTTCTAATTTAACTCAGCAAGAAAGCAAATAAGTGCATTTCCCAAAATGTCAAACCGTTCTTTTAACTTGTCCAGTTATTTTCTATAAAAAGGGTTACACTTTGTACACTGTGCTTCTGATATATATGTTAACACCTTCAATTTAAAGCTGAGAGTTGGTACTTTAACCACCATAGTCGTCGTTTTATTTCAACGTACAGAGCCAACACAACACACAACATGTGTCACTGTTGTTGTGCACTGGATGTTTCCTAGCAGACTACACAGTGTGCCCTCATCAAATAGTCACCCTCCTGCAGCTGAGTCGTCCCATCCACACCTCACCCCCACCCCTGCAAAGTCTTTATTAAAGTGTCAGTGATGAAGATGCCTCTGACAGCTAAACAATGTCTTTTGACTAAACCCAGGACGTGGCGGTCACCCAGCACCCTCATACCTCCTCCCGTTTGAACAGACAGGTTTCCCAGGGCACGTAGTCAGAAAGTAACAGCCATTATTGTGGCTAAAGGAACGGTAATTGTCTTTAGTCTCAGCTTGGAAACAGTACACTCTCTTATAGGATTCAGGACAATATATCGTAAAGTATCAGGACAAACGCTCTTTAAATTGATTTGTGTGGAAAAATGGACAATATTAGACATAAATGTTGCTATTGTATGTGTTGTACCACCGTTAGCTTGAAGCTGACTCTTACAGCCCCATGTCACATTTTCAGAAAACTACAAACTCTCTGGAGCTAACAGTTTGAGGTGATGCAAGGTTCTGCCATTGCTTGCGAGTCCAGTTTATTCCAGATGGAAAGTTAGCTAACAGCTGTTTAGGACACGTTTTGATTTATCTTTTTCCTGTTGGTGAAGGGTATTTCTAGCCAGTGGTCACATTGCCAGAATTTTATTTGTGCAATTAAGCTGACTCTACTGGGACTCAGTTGGAATGGGACAGGGCCAGGGTGAGATGCCCAGTAACAATTGGTAACAGTTTGCTGTGATCAAAGTCCTTCTTTTCCTTCCTCATCTTCCTCTTCTTCTTTCTTCCTCATCTTCTGTCTCTGCTCTCATGCACTCTTAGGGCTTTTCCACATTTTCTGCTCTGTTTCACTCATTTCGCCCAAACATTTTGTAGTTCCCCACTCATCATGCGATGATGCACTCTCACAGAGTAAGGGATTTGTTGTTCCCTGAAGAAAGAAAAGGAAGCTTTTGTCTGCTTACACTGCTGTCATTCCATTATGAGACTGTTATGAAAGAGCTTTTGCATGTACCCACATTTATGGGTTGTTCCTCTTCTATGTAGTACAATAAGAGGGTGACTGCTGCTAATAGCAGCCCAGACTAAACAACTGGTCAGTTTCCTTTAAGCTTTACCTTTGTCTGATTTACTGTTTTGAAGTCAGGGACAAATTAGGATGATGCTAAATGTAAACACACCTCCTGTATGTCCATCAAGGGTTCCTTACACAGCTCAGCTTGGTCTATTTTAGTGTCATCTTGGCTTGGATGGTTCCTGCTTTTAGCCACTTAGAGTGTTTGCTGCCTACTGATAATACACACGTGTCTGCCAATGAAGAGAAACGTGACTTGTAGTACTGACTGATATGGGTTTATGAAGCTGCCACCAGCTGATCGGTTGAGGTGATGATATCTTTAAATTTGATTCCTAATTTACAAGGATACAGGGTTTCATCCAGACTTTGACTCTTGGCACAGGTGTAGTTTTTGGGACTATGAGGCTGTACGAAGACACAGAGCTAAACAATGTTGACAACGATAACATGCTAATGTTTAACAAGCCTGTTTACCATGGTCACCTTCTTAGCCTAGTGTGTTAGCATGCTAACATTTGCTAATTAGCACTAAACACAAAGTACAGCTGAGGCTGATGGGAATGGCAGTAGTTATAAAATTGAAATTTTGACCTGATGATGGCAGTAAGTGAAAAGTTATAACTATTTATCCTGTGGGGAACACGAATGTCTGAATCAAACTGACAGTTTGTCAAGATATCTCACTTTGGACCAAAGTGGTGAACCGACCAACCAACATTGCTAATCCTAGTCACACCGCTAGAACATTACATATCTCTGGGGAATATTCTTCATACTTGAGTCAAAACGTTTTGGAGCAAACAATACGTTTCACCAAGAGTGTCTTCAGGTCCACTTGTCACTAAAGAAGCTGGAAGTAAAATGAGTTAGTAAACTAACTCAACTCTTTCACATTTGTCTGACTTCATTGCTATCAATCTGAAGAATATTTTCCAGTTGTGTAAGAGTGCACAACATTTTCTTTAGGTAGATGCTATTAGCACCCAGGTGTCAGTAGCCAACAATGCTATTTGCACCCTAAAGTGCCTAAACCTAACCAAACTGCGACTGTTTCACAACATTAGCCACGTGTTCGAAAGACTTAGGTTTAAGAAATAGACAACGGGCGGCCAACGCTCAACACTCGTGGCCGACACCTGCGGCTGTCAGTAACTACCCGCAGACGACGCTCAAATAACCAAATAGCTGCCATGTGACTGTTCTCACCCGGGTGAAAATACACTCCGTTTTCTTTATTAAGACAGTTTCAGACTTCCAAAGTTCAACATTACTTTAAGGCACGTTTTAATAGGTGATAATCCTCAAAACAATACATCAGTACATCAAGTGCAGAGTAAATCCAACAGATATCAGTTGACGTTTGTGTGCATACTCATGAGGTTCTAGTGCCAAATTGTTTGTATATGCGTGCGTGTATGCATCAGTACTGTGCCATGTTAAGTGCTGAGCACCAGTGTGTTCAGCCAGCAAAGAAGACCTTGAGATAGCAGAGAGTTTACAGGAACCTCAGCAGCTCTGCTATCATATTTCCCCCTCTGACCCACTGTGGACGTCTGATCTGAGCGCTTAAGCCGGGAAAGCTCCCCCTCCCCAAAGCCAGACATTCTGCAATTTGTCTCCCTCCTGCTGGATAGCCAGCTGTTTCCACCTTACTACTCGGTCCCTCTGCCTCATTTCCCATCATGCAATATACAACTGCTCCCTCTGCCTTCCTCACCTTTTCATACATAATGATATTTTCTCCAGAAGTCCTCACTTTTTCCCTTATTCCCTTCCAGGTGTGTCACCCCCCACTCTTTATCAAATGACACCCCCCCACACACACGCACACACACACACACACACACACACACACACACCACACACACACACACACACACTCTCTCTCTCTCTCTCTTCTTGCCTTGTTTTAACACACACACCCCACCAGCATTCCTATATGGTGAGCTCAGTCAAACACACACATTTCTCTCAGCAGGAACAGCATATTGTTCTTTATATGTGTGTGAGACAGGAAAGGGGGTACAGTAGTGGTTTTAGGTTTCTGTCTTGCTAGAGACTTTATCTTTTTGCTGGCAGAAAATTGAGTTTCTTCAATTTTTAAAGAGTCGATTCACGCAAATGAAAATAAATCTCTTGCCGTAGTACCTAGCATGCAGATAGTTTTGGTTTTAATTGTTGAGGTTTTGAGATATCCGTCTCTGAAAAACAAAAACAATGGAGGTAAATGGAAATTTATTTGTGGTGCTCACAGCATTGAAAATTAACATTCAACATCGCTTTTAGAAACAGTGTCCCTGTTGCTTTGGATAATCCACAGAACACACTGTTAGCAGTTTTCATTGGGACTTTTTCTCTAGTTGAAAGTAGATCCAATGCAAACTGTTCACAATGAGATCTGTGGATTATCAAAGGTAATCAGGTCATTGTTTCTGGGAGAAATGTTGTTGTTGCTGTTTTTAAATGTAATTTTTCAATGCTGTGAGCACCATAAAATGAAACATTAATTTACATCCATTGTAGTCAGTTAAAGGCAAAAATCTCAGATAGATATCTCAAATAAAACCAACTAAAACCAAAACTATCAGCATGACTAAATACTATTAATGGGAAGCGATAAAATGTTAGTTTTTATGATGTGACTATAAAAACACTGAATGATGCCAAATCACTTTATGATAGCATATGTAACAATTTGCAGTTTGGTACTCGAAGCAATTAGATGCTTCAATTATCACAATAGGAGAGTGAATATTGGGCTTAAATTCATCAGGTGGAAACAAACACGACTGCTAATGTTGCTCTCTGTCTGCTGGATATGTAAATAAACAACTGGTTGCTAATGCATCAGGCATATCAACTTTATAAGGTGGCAATATGTCAACGTTGTGGTTACACCTTGTTTCTGCTGCCCCCAAGTGGCCAAAAAATCAGTTAAACCAGGCTTTTAAAGAATATTTAATTAGAGCAACAGTTCTTCCAGATCTGTTGTTAATTTCCCCCCTTTTGTCCCGTACCTTATTGCTGCAAGCTACCACCATATGTAATATCACATATATAACACTTTGAAGACACCCTCCAATTCTCTGTTTTTCTCTGTAACAGTGTTTTAGTCCTGAGCAAAGATTTAGGTTTATGAAATTAGGATATGGCTTAGAAATAGTCTTTCCTCTCTTTCCCTTTACCACCCACGTCTCTAGAGATACCACATTTTTAAGGTTTCATTTGTATACCTTGCAATGCATTTTACCTACTTTTATGACAGGGTGTTTTGTTTGAAAATGCCCATAATGACCGAAAGGCAAGAGTTTAGTCTATTCATATGTATATTACAGCAGGTGGCCTATATTCTTGTCATTTTTCATAGTGCTAGCAGTCAGTGAAAGTTCTACAGAGTGCTAGTATCTATTGGACTGAACAGTGTTAAAAAGGCTCAGGAACTTGTGGCTACAATGCATTTATTTGAAAAGACTTCCTAAATTACTACTTTCTCTCACTTTCAAGCGATTGCAAATAAATGTGAATGGTTTGGGTTGTTTTTCTGTATGGTCACATCCTCTGTCTGTTCATTTAGTGGGTTCTGACATCAGAGACAAGCTGACCAGATGCTTCAGTTCTGCTTCCAAACATGCTGACTTTATCTAAACACAGAATTGATGCATCAGATGCACCAGTGATGAAATAATGTTCTCGGTCAAACACAGCGCAGAAATCAGCCTTGTCTATTTAATTCCAACGTGACAGCCAAGTTTGAAACACAACAAGCTGTTCAGAGGTATTTGTTGCCAAAGAGCTGAGGATCTCCAACATGGCTGCCTGAGGGTGCGTTACGTCTCCTGAAAGCCTGTCTCAGGGTCTGTCAGACCAACACGGACACAATGTGATATGTGGTTTGATACTGACCTTGAGAAAACGTACACAGCTATCAGCGCTGCACTATTGACCTGAGTAGTGTTGTTCTGTGCCAAAGGGACCGACTATCAACACACTAAGCTCCATCTATCTGTCTGACAGGGCCACATGGAAAGTGACAGCTTGACCCACAACCTATGTGGGTCAGCAGCACCATGCGGTTAAGAGTTTGAGATAGAGGTATCTGCTCAGGATGGCGATTAGCTGTTTCCATGTAGCTGATTGTGTTTGGAGAGAGGAAAAAGAGCCTCCGTTGCAGGTCTGCGCTGATCACAGAGACAGGAAATAGACAGAGTCACATAAACATTGAAATGTGAACTCAAGTTACTGATGAAGTTTGACATTAAAACTTGATCTCAATCATTTCACCAGTCAGGCTGCCAGATCACCGGATAGATTTTGGCAGCTCCCGTCACTGACCATGTCAGTGACAGCGGTGCTTGATTTAAAACAAAGACTTCTCAAGTCTTATCACAGGGGTGGGGGGGCACAGAACACTGCGGTGCCTCTCACGCCTACGACAACCAGCTCATTTATCCACTTCACCAAGGTCCACACACCGGCCAGCTTTGAAGTGCGTTGAGTGGTGTCGTGCCTTGCCGATATGTTGGTTTGTTTTGTCTGAAGTCGTGTCAAAAAAGCCCACATGTTGGAGAAAAGTCCAAAACCTGAAAAGAGTGAAATGGTCCAACAATGACTCAATGAGCAACGAACATCTGGATTTCTTTTTCTGATCAAACCAGAGGAACATGATGCCCCGACTCTTTGTTTGTGATCCAAACACAACATATTGGTTTATGAACGGCTCCAAACAGAACCCTCAAACTTACAGGGGAAACAAGTGCAATTGTGGCAAAACATGATACTGTGGGCAATCTATCAATACAACTGATTAATACTACAATGATTAATTCACCAGGTGCTTAAATTACTGGCTTTCAAAACTAATTTTCCAGCTTGTACTCTGTTTTTGATGTAAAAAACTCCACCAACAGCCCTCCTGCTGGTCGCCAGTGAAGGTCAAATATGACTTCATGCTTCTTAAAAAGCAATGAAGGGTGCTAGTGTGTTGTTGTTAACTATATGCTTCTATGTGTTTCAGAGTATTGAGCGAGAGGAGCCAATAGAGGTGGACCCCGCCCCAACACATGCTGTACTGGAGAATGGACACGCTGCTACCACAGGTAACAACTGTCCTACAGCTTGCGTCAAGGTTGTTTGCAGTTATAGCAGCCGTGAAAATGGGGCTTTTAAAGGGGGACTCCACTGATTATACACACAAAAACCACTTTACTAGTCACTGGGAGCACTACTCAGCCTGGGAAAACAGTTGTATAATGTCTTCTGTGGCTCTGGAGGAGCTTTGAGAAGTCTGGGAAAATAACCCCCATGATGTCATCAGTGATTATGGTTAGGTAAGGTTAGCTTGTGCTCAGAGACTACAAATCTTAAACAGAGAGCCTGTGTTACAAACTTGAAGAATGGATTTTGAAAGACTTGGATGTTTTCAGGCAGGGAAGGTCTAAAAAAAAATGCTATTGCTTTGCATTATGGGAAATGTAGGATCCAGTGTTTTCAGAGCTTGACTCATACCAGGGACTAAAAGTCAGAATATCTTAGCGTCTGCTACATCCATGTTGACCATTCTTTTTATAATGTGTCTACTGCGAGTTCCCCATCCTTATGGAAGTTCAATACCAAATTACTGAGAACAGCAACTTTACATTTGGAGTATTTTAGCATGTTTTTAGGCTGATTTAAATCTCATAAATGCATGAGGTTGGAGAAGTCCTACAATAAAGTCCATGCTTTTCTAATGATTTTTTCTTATGATGATCACAGTTGCAGTCATTGAACAAGTTTTTCTTGTTTGCATCCAGTTGGAATTAAGCGGTTCAGAGACTTATACTGGGTAGCTCCCAGTATTCAGTGTGACTCTGAATTTGAAGCATAGGCTTTGGGAAAGACATTCAGGAACTTCAGGATAATAAGTGGAGTTGAGTTAGTTAAAGCTGCATGTATTGATTTTTGGCCACTTGGGGCAGCAGAACAAGCTTAAAACACAATATCGACATATTATGACCTCATAAGGCAGACGTGTTCACAAATATTTGCTTATTTGCACATCCAGCAGATGAGGAGCATCATTAGCATTCATTTTTAATTGTGTTTCTGGCCACCTGATGAATGGAAGTCCAATATTCACTCCCCTTCTAGCTCTGTTTTGGTCTCCACCAAGTCCTGAGAGAAATATCTAGCTCTTAACTACTTAATGCTCCATTGTGTTCACCAGCTAGTCGCTAACTTTGTCTGTCTGTCATTTGGTGCTGGTATAGTGTACAGATAGCAGTTTTTTCACTTCTGTTTTCACTGAAAACAGCTGTATTTGTGGGCCGGAAACCCAAAACAATAATCTAAAACAGCTGAGGGAAACTGTAGAGTCTGTTAATTCTCTGTGGGTGTGTTACTACGAGCAACCCCTTTGACATTAAACATAGTCATTTAATCCATTGATATAATATATTGAATATAAAAATATTGATTAGTGCAGCTTTAAGAATTTTCATCAATGTGATCATTTAAAATCTTTCCATCCAACCAGAACATTCAGAGTTGGTACACGGAAAGATCTCTCCACCCAATGACATCCCACATGAGCACACAGCCCCTGTCGCCATGCGGATGCCACACCTCCCCATCACCGCTACAACCAAGACGGCAGAAATGAAGGGCCCCGACTCTCCCAGCAGCCCGGTTGGCTCTCGGTTCTCTCCAGTCTCTGAGGCCTCACCTACTAGCCAATCAGCTGCTAGCTCCAACCAGACCCAACCAATCGAGGAGTCTCCAATTCAACCAGGTAGCTGATGGTCTCGACTCTATCTCGGTTTGTCGAGACATCTTTTCTTATTTTTTTAATCTTTAATTGTTATAATGCTGCATTCATTGTATATGGATAAAGTGAAAGACACAAGCTTCCTACTAGAACATACTGTTTATGGCTTTCAGGTAATAAATAAGAATATTTGGTATTGAGACCTAATTTCTCCAATGTCCATGGTTTTCAATACATACGTCATTTTCCAGATTAATTTGCTAGATTTTTCATTCGTAGTTACTTGTTTTTTTCCTGTAATACATGATCTCAAATGTAACATTTACATTAAGTCCATGTATTTCATATGTGAAAAAGTTCGTTTTTTTAAATCTTAAACTCTTAATTTACAATTTCCTTTCATTACTTTCTTTTCATTTCGTTGTTGCTGTTAGTATCTTCTACATGGACCCCTACATCCATCAGAGCTCTGGGATCTCCCCGCCTTCAAGGTAAGCCATGCTGTCAGACACATGCCATCCTGTTTGAGACTACAATATCATGGACATGATTTACCTCGACTGTTTGTCTTTTGCAGAGAAAGCAGATTCAGCCCCCTCTAAGTCTGTGACCTACTCAGGGCTTCTGCAGCATGACAGGTGAGTGAAAGGTGACATCTTTTAGAACAGGTCAAATATGTTTTGCATTGTTTGACCCTTCTGTGCTCGTGTCCTGCTGCAGAGACGATGTCATCAGTGACAGATCCTTCGGGCAGGTAGGAGAGAGGAGGCGGGAGCTGGTGAGATCACAGACTCTGCCACGTAACATCGGTGCTCAGGCTCGTCGATCTATCTTTGAAAGACTGGACTCTGAAGCCAGTAACAGGTAAATGCAGTGTAATGCTGCTTTCGGGTCACATGGAAATTATGGTATATAAAAGTTTCCTAAACTTTGAGACTCTCTCATGTATCCCTGCCCTGCTTCTGCTTATGTACAGTCGCCCCAAGCCAGTGGACTCTAAACCCACACTGAAGCGGTCTCAGAGTTTTGGGGTGTCCAGCGCCAGCAGCATTAAACAGATCCTTCTTGAGTGGTGCCGCTCCAAGACCATAGGCTACCAGGTAAAAGACCAACTACAAACTTGCAGACACAATTCCAGTCTATCATTTATTGCATCACATATAGCATATTTAGAGCCATCTTTTCTAACATTTGGTCCATATATTAAGTTGCTACTTGGCTCCACACAAGTTCAAAGCTGTTAAGTACTATGCCAGTTTTAGCCCATTTTCTACAAATTGCACAAATATTACATTACTGCTGACCTTTTCCCAAAGCAGATCATAGTCGATTACATTTTTCAATATCTTTTCCTGTCTTCCAGGCAGTCACTGACATCAGTTTATTTCACAATAGCATGAAAATCAACTGGCAAAGACTTGCTTGAGATAGGTAATCCAGTGTGTCTGGTTATATTTTTGTCAAAATGCTGCACAGTAATGTAGTGAAACCTGACACCGCATCAAGTTTGAAGATCTGAGCTTTAAAGTGGGCAGCAGATCAGCAGCAGCAATGTTAATGCAAGAAGCTAATAAATTCACATTATCCTTTTCGAGAAGTTTCCCAGCTGGTAGTCTTTTGGGTTTAACCTTCTGGCAACACAGCTTGTGAATATAATGCTGTTCCTCAACCTTGCGCCTCAGGTAACGGAACTTCCTACCAGCACATGAACACACCACATCAGCTGACTATAGATATCCATCCAGGTTTTCAACTGCAATATCATGCCATAATAATGTATTTTTGACAAAAATAGACAAGTCAGAGGTTTTAAGATAAGTTTATGATTGGGTTGCCTTTGTTGACCGAAACTTGGCAAGTTGACTTTCATAGTATAAAGAAATGATTGAGTCTTTTGTGGGTATTGATTTGTTTATTTATTTACTTAAAGAAATGTTGGGAAATACAATTATTTGCTTTCTTTCTGAGAGTTAGATGAGAAGATTGATATCAATCTAACTTCTGTGGGTTAAGGAGCTGGAGGGAAACAGCTAGCCTGTTAGGCACATTTTTAAAAACCTTTTCTATCAACACCTCTACATTTTACTTTAATTTCATTGTGCAGCCCTGTGTTGTAGAATGACTAATAAATGTACCTTGAACCTTGATCTACAGTGTAACTCTGGGAAAGAAAGCGAATACGCGTGTTTCCCATAATGTCAAGCTAGTCCTTTAACAGGGACAGGGCACATTGTTTAGCATCACTGTGTGTGTGCCAGAGTTATCCAAGGTAGGGAAAACATTCAGAAAGATTTCAAATGGCCAGCAGCAATGAGATCATAATTTATAAATGGGCTTAACAATCTCCAGCCTGGTCCTTTAGTATAAGATGAGATATACAAATAATGTGTTTTAAATGAGCCAACTCCTGTTGGTCTTACATATAGCTTTCACCTGTCAGCACACGGTGCAGTGCTAATGTGTTAATTATCTACCTCTCAACCGTAGAGGTGCATGGAAGTGAGTGTCCTTGTGAATATAGATGTGTGTGTGTGTGTGTGCGTACGCTTTGGGGGGTGCAGGGTTAAGGTAGTTTGAGTCACGGTTGAGAACACCGACACATTGCTGTACTCTGGTACCCAGTTTTTCACAGCAGCCTGTGCCAGATGCTCCATGTGGCTTTGGTTATAGTCAAGCCAGGCAAAGCCAAGACTCTTATTAACTGGGAGCAAACACTCACACACACACACACACAGAGAGATGTTCATGCGATGACTTGACATGTTGCATTTCATTCAAAGCAAACTCCAGACTAATAAAGGACAGCCTTGAAATGACATGATTTCAAAAGCATGTAACAGACCATAAGCAGGAGAGGAGGGGAAAGTCTGGTTTATCCATCATAATTATGGGCTAGACAGTGAATGGGGAGATGGCTTTATGAAGTTACAACAAGCTGCCAGTCAGTTTAACAAGTCACGTTCTTTTACCTCCCTCCACCTTTCAGCTCTTGCTTTCTTCCATGCACACAAAGGCCTGAAATGACACAGTAACTCACTCACCGAAACACACTCGCCACATCATCACCAAATCTCCCTTTTCTCCGTTTCTCTGTAGAACATTGACATCCAGAACTTCTCGTCCAGTTGGAGTGATGGGATGGCTTTCTGCGCTCTGGTCCACTCCTTCTTCCCCACTGAGTTTGACTACAACTGTCTGTCGCCTGCCAACCGGAAACACAACTTTGAACTGGCTTTTGGAACTGCAGAGTGAGTGAGAGCGATATCAGGAAATAAAGACAAGGCAGCTTTTAAGGAGTGTTTCTCATGCAGTTTAATTAATTACATTTTCATTGTAGAATTTATCATGCTTATTGAGGGTAAGCATGAAGAGCTAACATTAGAACATGGTGAGACATTTTGATCATATGTGATACAGTGCTGTTTCAGAGAGTGCTTCTAAGGCCGCATATTTCTGTTCAAACCCGACCCGAGTCCGAGAGAGTAGTAAATGAGCCCGACCTGAACCCGACAGGCATTCTGTTTTTTATGTCCGAGCCCGACCCGAGCCCGACGTAGTTAATGTAAGCTGAAGCAAATCGAAATGCCTCCATACTGTCAATTTCTCTGCATGGTTTTCTGTAGTTTTTCAAACTTCCATCCTTAGCTAGGCTATATTAATATTTACCGCCTGTATGTTGCGTTCATATGTTGTCACGTAAATAACAAACCCCAGCAATGAACAGGAAGCACCATGTCAAGTATGACATGACCGAACCCGACCTGAACCCGAACATCATTTCTAAATTTTTGTCTGAACCCAGAGGGATCGAGCCAGGTTTGGGTATGCACCCTCTATTTCACAACCTGACAAGAATAACAGTCTGCATATAAATAGCTTCTTTCTTTGTTTTAATATTAACTAGATAGTGAAATTCAGGAAGAAATATTGGCTAATTTGCAGTCTTATTGCTTATCAGAATTGTATCTATATAGGTTTTTACCTTGTTTGTTTTGTTTTCATTTCAATGCCGGGGCATTACAGTCTTTTTTAAAGGAATAGGAAGACATTTTGGGAAAAACACTTATTTACTCTCTGTCCAAGAGTGAGATGAGATGATTGATACCAGTCGCACGTTTAAGCTGTAAGTCCAGAGCTAGAGCCGGGAAGTGGTTAGCCTAGCTTAGCATAAAGACTGAAAACAGGGAGTAAACAGCTAATTTATACTGTGCCAACACCTCCTAGGTTCAGTAATAAACACGTAGTATATCCTTTGCTTAATTCCGTACTCAAAAATGTAGAAATTTAATTTTAGAGGGAGTTACAGGCTGTTACAATTTCTTGGCTAACAACAGTCTTGTCGTCACAGTGAGGCTGCCAGGTTTGGTACCATTGTGCTTGTACACAGTCCTGTACTAAAACCTGTCCTCACCAACCTGTCTGGCCACCGGTGTTGTAGCCAGAGATGCAGTACAGAGGTCTTGGGCAGATGAATGAACTATTGTTCACCAAGAAATAGTTACACCACATACATAACTACCCCTTAAACCACAAATTGTATTTAAACATTTCTGTTTGTGTACGGGTTAAACAAATGGTTTACACTGACAGGCGTATTTTTGAATTTTGGAGAAAGCCAGGGTAACTGTTTCCCCCTGCGTCCATTCTTTAAGCTAAGCTAAGCTAGCCACATCCAGGCTCCAGCTCCATACTTAACGTGCAGACATGAGAGAGGTATCAATCTTCTCATCTCACTCTCGGAAAGAAAGCAAATAAGCATCTTTCCCAAAATGATGGACTATTCCTTTAAAGCCACGATAGAAATTGAACTATCAGGCTACTTAACTCACTGTTGTCACTGTGCAACAACAGAAAGACTTATTTGTTAGTAGAAAGCTGTGGTTTCTGCATTTTGCTAAATTGGCCTCAAGTATTTATTGGCCTTAACTGCATCAACAATGCAAGTCTCAACTTTATTGTGGCTGGACGTGTCTTCATTAGTTTTCTTTGTTGCTTTTGTTTTATAGCCCTCTGCAAAGTTATTGCTTTATATGCAAGAACGTAACACACACAGTTTATATGGCAGTATTCCTGCCTGTCCTGTCTGTTTCACCATGCTTTTTTCTTTTACTTGTTTGGTGAAAAGTGTGCGTTCCTTTTGCCTGACTCCATGACTTCACAGAGCAAGGCTTATTGTTTCCACAGACAGATACTGTACATACAGGCTGCATACAGTAGATCAGACATTGTACAGGTCTACAGCATGGCCGTGCACATACTGTATATCAGAGCTTAAAGACTACCACTCCATTTAAGAATGTGTTATTCTTTGACGGGTAACTCTGCTGCAGAATTAAGCTGATTTCACTGAAAAACAATATTCACTTGGTCACAGGATCAATCCTTCACATAGAGTGGCAGCTTTAGATTTGACCTCTTAAAGAGATCACACAGCAGAGACTTATAGGAAAATAAATGTATATGAATTATTACATGCATAGTGTTGTTCTTTAACCCCTCAAAACATGTTTGTTAGAATGTAAAGGGAAAGTGTTTTCATCAGAACTATCCAAGACACATTAGATGCAGATTATGGCTTAAGAAAGGTTAGATTGATGTATCAGGCTGAGGATGTCTTTTTCTTGATACAGTTCAGTCATGGGGTTACACCTCATATCATGTCGAGCTGAAACGATTAGTTCACTAGAACATTCTCTGGTTCTAGCTTCTCAAATGTGAGGGTTTGCCGCTTTTAATTGTTCTGTAACATTGTAAACAGAATATCTTTTCATTTCTGGACAGCTGGTCTGAAAAACAAGTGATTTTAATATTCTAATAATAATAATAACTTGATTTATATTGCAGCTCTAAAAACAGAGTTTACAACATGCTTTGACAGACAAAGCAAAAGCAGGATACTCAGAAAGCAATATGACAACAGAAAGACAAACAGTAAAGCAACACAAAAGCAAGACAACATCCATTATAAATAAATATAAACAAAATAATATGAATCTGAATCTGCGAGTCTTATCTCCCAAAGCAGAGGGGTCCTGATGGCAAAAGCACAGTCACCTTTAGCTTTAAGCCTCGACTTCCTCCCGAGGATATAAGGCTGCGAACTGGCTCGTATGGGGGTCAACATTTCTGTTATATAGCTTGGGGCGAGACCCAGACATGCTTTAATAGTGTAAAACAGTAAAATCTTAAAATCAGTTCAGCCAATGAGTCAATGGAGAGAAGCCAGGAACTGGGGTGATGTGATGTTGTCTGTTAAAACCAGTAAGAAGCCGAGCTGCTGCATCCTGAACCAGGTGGAGGCGAGAGAGTGACTTTTGGTTTATGCCAGAAAGGAGGGAATATAATATGAATATATCACCTTGGGCTTTAGGAAACTGTGATTTTTCCACTATTTCACTATTTAAAATGCCAAATCCGGTTTTGGTGGAGTTGTATTCTTGCAGCATAAAGCCCCCCCCCCGACTTGTGTTTCTCTGTCTGTGTCTCCAGAGTGAAGGCAGGCTGCGACCGGCTGATCGAGGTGGAGGACATGATGATCATGGGTCGTAAACCAGACCCCATGTGCGTCTTCACCTACGTCCAGTCCCTCTACAACCACCTGCGCAAGTTTGAGTGAAGCTGAAAAAAGCAGAGGATCTAATTTTCTGCACGGTCCTCTCTTTTAGACTTTTTCAACCCTCTTCTTCACTGGCAGGCGTCCAGCAATAGGCCTTCATTCTCTGTATCCAATGTGGAGCTGAGTGGAGCTCTGGAGCTGGTGGGGGAGCACTCTGAAAGGACTACACTGCCCCCTGGTGGTGGATTAGTGAACATTAAAAAAAAAAGTGCTCACACCTCAGTGGACATCGCCTCATGGGGAGAATACTGTGTATGTGTTCGTCCCATGATGTTAACTGTAATGAAACGTACACACAAATGTCAGGGTTGGTTTGTCAACAGTAGTTGTGTGTGTGTGTGTGTGTGTGTGTGTAGTTGAGATATATTGGACAACGAGTGCAACTATTGCTGCGTTGTATAAATCTTTATTATCACCACGCGTGTTTGAAAGTGAGTGTCCATATTAACCTTTAATATTGCACCAATGGAGAGGATGTGTGTTTCACAAATGTCACTCAAGAACTCAAACTGTAGGCAACTGTTTGTGGGATATTATGGAAAATAAAAAGAGTTGATTGCTGGCGGATATTTACGTCCACATATGCTGTGATTTTGTGGTATTAAGATGATGTTGACATATGGAAAATGAAATCAATACATTTTACTGTCTGACACCCAATTGTGGACGTTGTGTTTCTTAGTGGGCACCCAAGAGACACATTTCTGTCTTGTAATAAAAAAGGAAATAATTGTAACATCCCAAAACACTGGGATATATATTTTTTGGAGAAGAAGAAAATGAGAGAAAAGTTTCAACATAATGTCAACTGTAGACAAAAAAGGCTGATTCAACAGACTGAAGTTTGGCTAATATTGACATAGTCTTACTGTTAAACTACATCTGTTCGTAATTCTATTTTCCTTTGACAAGAAAATTTCAAATTTTGTTAGCAGAGATTATGATTTTGGAGGTAAACTAGATTGCTTTCAGTCTCCACTGCACATTTCACCTGTTACTTTTGGATTACAGGTAATACTTTATGATCCAACAGTGCTTAAAATAATGTAACAGACTTCCAGCTACCAACTCATTGTTTGTTCTTCATATGGTGTTTATCTTGTTGAACTTTTTCATTTTACCAATCTCCTTCAATCTCTATCCTTATTATGGATATTTGGTTATTAGGTAACATCTGATTTACTATAACCTACATCCAAACCCACAAGTTTGAATCAGAGGAAGCCAAGCAAGTTATATATATCGAATATAAACTGGACATGTACAGTTTTGTTTCTATAGGCTATACAATGATAGTGTCTAGTAATATTCAGTACAGGGTTAGTATCAATCGCCAATCAGTGACGTCACGGCCGGTGTTTTTTAACCCTTCACAGCTGATAGAAAACAGTTACTACACATGGGGTTAACTGATTGCTTCACTTCATCACGGAGTGATTCAGTGACCCCTGGATGATAGCACGCAGACCACTAAGAAACCATTTTCACAAGAGATTAAGAGGTTCTTTCATTATATTTTGAATTCAAACTGATAGAAGAGATTTCCACTCACTTAGACCTCTGCAGCAAGCAGCCGGGTGGAGCGGTGGTCATCCTGCATTGTTATATTTTGAATTAAAATGCAACAGTCTTCATGGATATTGCCTACTACATATATATTACACACACATTCACTTTTCACACAGGTAGCCTGCAAGCATGCATCTAATTTGGTCTCGGTATTAAACTCTGTATTCCGGCAAATGAGAAATTGTTTTCACACATCAGGCATTAGAGTAAATGAGGAGTAGAATAGGCAGATCCCTCCACCATGCAAAGATTACTGAAGTCGATTTTTATGGGAATCATCTGTCTTATCCCACACAGGGTTGTTTTGCGAAAAAATGAAGACTAGATTAAATTTGACCTACTTGGAAACTTTTGTGGAATAATTAGACCAGTATATCTAAATAAAAGTAGGCTACAAATGTTTGGCAAGTCTGACAGACAGAGCTATGAAAAATGTGTGTGTGTGTATATATATATATATATAATTTTGGATCATAATTGTTTGGCTCAGCAAACGTGCTCCTTTTGTAATGACCCGCGCGTCCCAATTGGTTCTTATTACTATACATACAATGTCAGTATTTTATAACAATTTTAAAATAATTTCCAAAGCATTTCCCAAATGAAATTAGGTATATTTTTCAATGAAGAAGCAATGGTTGAGTGTCATCGGTTAATTCATTGTCTAAATAAATGTATTTCTGGAATTATATTTCCCCCTGATCTTTTATCTGTTATTATAACGACACACATCTTTATTGTTAGACTATTACCAAGCACAGCGCCGTATCCCCAAAACTCTTCAACAACAGGCAGAGCAGCTGAAGAACACATCATGCAATGCAGCACGAAAACAAGTCTGCTGGCTTCTCTCAACTGGGGATTAGAGGCAGAGGTGAATAACACCTGGATCTGCTGGGTGGTGGGTGCGGGGTGTCCCGTCTGATCTGGGTATAAGAAGCGGGCACTCCTCCTCAGCTGTCAGCAGCGGTGGAGGCCGGGCAGTGGATGTGTGTGTGTGTGTGTCTCTGTGTGGAGTTATGGCTCTGTTCATGGACTCAGACTTCTCTCTACTCAAGCAGAACCAGCAGAAAGACATGATGGATTTAAAGGCGTTATATGGAGAGCAGGATCACTGTAAAGGTGAGTTCAGTATCATTCAGATCATCACTCCAACAACATTTTATATTTTCTTTTCTCCTTTTTATCTCCTTGATATATTTCATGGTTTGCTCCCTGTAATCAATTTCACTCAACAAACCACCAAAAGTAAATGAATCATTGAATTAAACGGGTCAACAACCATGAGGCTCTTTTGCATGAAAATAATTTGTTTTTTTTGGGTAACTTCGATCAATATGACATTTTTAATGGAAAAAGAGGCCAGTCACAAAAATCACAGCAGAAATTAGACCGACAGAATTATAAAAAGTTATAAACAAATGTGCGTGTGTTATTGGCCAATATAAACATCGAACAAAACCTCCTAAATAATAGGCTGCAGGAAGAAAAATATATTAGGCCTACATGAAAATATCAAATGAATCCAAAAAAATAAATAAAAATAAAATATAAAAAATAAAAATAATGTGTTACAGTAGCCTATAATAGTTTTGGTCAACAGCCCTAGTTTGTGATTTCATTTTAATGGCCTATAAAACGCACAATTCGGTTCGTTTCGACCTTAAACACTTTAAATGTTGTTGTTTTTCCTCGCCAAAACTTTACTATTTTTCTCTCCCCCCTTCTTATTTATTTGATCTGATTTTACTTACATGTATTTTTTATTTTATTTGGATTGATTCACTTCCCTCTCTGTGATTTCATTATAAGATGCCCGGGGAGAGAGGAGCGCGGCGTCCTCTCCGGAGCCGGACAGAGCCGCTGCTGGTTTGATGGAGGGCCAGAGGAAAAGGAAGAGGACTATCTTCAGCCGAGCCCAGCTGTCTGAGCTGGAGCAGGCCTTCGCCGTGACTCCCTACCCGGACATCACCCTGAGGGAGAGGCTCGCCGCGCACACACACCTGCCTGAGAGCAAGATACAGGTGAGTCTGCTGCTCAGGGGTCTGTGTTCGGCTTCAAAAACTCTCCAAAACCCCTTAAAACTAATTTTAGAAAATATCAGAGGACATTGTGAAGCAAAACAATGACTGACTAAACAGCTAATAGCCCACCAAAAGTTTAATTAACCCAACCCTGACATTACAAGCCTTGCATTTTCCACAGGTGTGGTTCCAAAACAGAAGAGCCAGAAGTATCAAGACTGGGAGACTCCCCAAGTCAACCAAGCCTGTCCTGGGAGGTAGAGGGGTTGTGGATCCCTCCCCTGGGCCTGTGACCTCGGCTCTCCTTGCTTCAACCACCCTGGCAGACATATTCAGGCCAGAGCAGACCCACTCCTGTGAGGATGTCCCACAGATTTATTCCGACTGGATCCAAATCTACAGCAACCCGGTATCATCTCCACCATCTTCCTCATCTCTCCACCCGCAGCCCGCGCTGGGCTCCTCAAAACCTTCAGAGTCTCGTCTCTGGGAGGAGGAGCAGCAGCACCACCACCAGCGGCAGCACCTGGGAGCGCCACTCCCCAGTTTCCTTCCTGGTTCATTTCCTCAACCCATCACCAGGCAGCCTCACCACTCGGCCTCCACCCGCTCCTCCTACCAGGCCTTCAGGAGCTTCAAACCCCAGACTATGGCTCCATCTGGGGCTCATCAGGCCGTGTACGGAGGCAGCACCGGAGGTGGAGGTCACACCTCTGTAGACCAGGTAGTCCCTTCCCACCCTCAGCCGGTGTACTGGGAGGTAACTCAGGGCCAAGGTCACCACCACCCTCACCACCACCACCACCACCCACAAATGGGACCACAGACCTCCATGGGCTACATCTCAGACCTGATCTACAACGCTGCTATTGTCACCAACTTTCTGGAATTCTGATCATTGTGGATGTGGAGCATGAACAGCTACTGTTTCTGTCAGTGTCTCCCTTCACAACACCTCCTGTGTCTACATCTGTCCTGTGTGTTAGCAGAGCTGATGGCTCCTCAAACCTCTAGGGTTGTTTTCAAGTAGTTTGTCCTTGTCTTGTTTTTTTACTATGTTCCATTCATGTTTTAAATATGTTTTTTTTATTCTACAGTTGCTTTGGTTCAGTTTTCACAACAGAGTTTCAACATGCATAACTTGAAATGCAAATAGTCAACACTAAATCACACGCTGAGCCCTCAGAATACAGACACTTATTACTGAGCATACGGGTCACTGAATTGCACATGTGAAATTCAGTGACCATGTAGGCTCATGTCAAATGTATGGCAGTGGTGGAGAGAAAAAAGGAAAAAGACACGCAACTTTTGATTACTGTCAAATGTTGTGATGTACTGATTGTCTGTTGGTGTAAATTGTGGTTTAATGTTGATGATGATGATGATGATGATGATGATGATGATGATGAATAGAGATGTAAATAAGGTTTGGTGTCTTGAATAGACACAGAACAGAAAGAGGCAACTGATGCAGTGAAGCACAATCATCATTTTGTCTTGTAGGAATGTGAGATCTACTAAAATCAGACTTTAGACTACTTTATCTACTGTGTATTTACAGCAATACAACATATCTAATAAATGAAATGAAAGCTTTCCAAAGTCGTTCTTAGTCTATATCATTTCAAATACTGACTTCTGCTGGAATTGCACATTTCTTTCTCCTCGCTTTTTGTATAATTTTGAGGAAATGGTGTTTTGAACTGAACTGGCTACTGTTTGACCGCATCATTTTATTTTACATTAAAAAATGATTCAAATTCAGCGATGAACATATACATACAATGTTGCAATGCCCTGATAAATGTACTGAGGTGTATTACCTAATTTGATTTGTGTGCTGTGTTGGTTTTTGAGTGCAGCATTTTGTGTTCAGAGTTTTGCAAGTTGAAACTCTTATTGTGAAAACTGAGCCAAAGCAGCTGTAAAATGTGTAATGTGATAGGGTGAAGAGTCACGCATATATAAGCTCAGGACTTGTTCCAGCATGTTTCCAGTCTCATTTTGATGTTTTCTAAATAAATAAAGGACTAATCGAAGGATTCTTGGATCAGCTCTTATGAGCTCAGTAACCCAGCAACTTGTCTTCACGGTGGAATCACTGATGTGCTCGACATGGATTCTTCTCACAGATGCCCGCTCCTGTTTTCCTTCTCTAAGCTGAACTGTGGCATGTTTAATGCTCCGACCCCACGAGTATTATCTTTCAAAACATTGTGATTAAAATGATTCCTTGTGGTAATATACCATGACAGGAATAATTATTTTCTAAGTCAAAATATTTTTTTTCATATCTTTCTGTACTTTAAGTACCAGGAGGGTTAGATGGACAGAAAAAAAAAAAAAAATAAGAACTAAATTAAAGCCAGAGCTCAGGGTCTATCAGCTTACAGGCTCTGTAATTCTCCCTGGATTTAAGTTTTGAAATATTACATGAGAGGTATAATACAGAGGCAAATATGACAGACAGTAGCGCACACTGTTCGTCCAGCGCTGGACAGAGATCTCTGCATATCATAATCATCTTTAATACCGAATAATCTTTCAATAAACCTTTAATCCGGGTGTCAAATCTCAGATCTTAGGAAGATACTTTTTTTTATTTTGTATTCCAGATGTAGTGACATATTTTAATCTTTCCACTGATATGACAGGACTTAATAAGAAGAGGATAGGATAGTTTACAAAAAAATATGAATTCATATCTGGAGAAGGGATCAGAGAAAACAGATCGTCTGTGTCGTATTGGAATTGTGTTGAAATAAGATACATGGTGTTATTGTTCTGAGAATGATAAGTCTTCTGTCACGGGCTACTGTACCTCTGGAGTACATTAATCAGCTGTTTTTCATGTGTTGGTTGGCTCTATAATTCACTTTAAACCAGATACAGTAAGCACAGATCAGAAGACAGTTATTACCACATCTGTCAGCTGGAGATGGATGAAATAAAATAACAGCATTACTAACTGATGCCACAGCTGGCGGGTTATTTAGAAGAGTCAAAACAAGGGCAACTACACAGCAAAATAAAACTAACATGACCACTTACTAGCGTTTCCCAGGGGTTTCAACCTTATCTCATGGTCTTCATCATAGACTGTATGTACTGTGGACTGTATGTCTTTATATACAGTCTGTGGATTTTGCTCAGTTGAGAATGACGACTGAGCAAACTACTATTTATCAAACAACTATTCCCAAGGTCCAAAATGAACTTTCACACTCAATTTAAGTAAGGAATAAAGTGGCTATCACTAATACTGATCAACATTATATTTTGGAATGGAGTAAAATCACATCAAATCATAGCTTAAAGCATAAGGGTGGTGATATTTTATAGTTTGCTTATTGTCAACAATGAATAGATTCTAATGACAAGTACTGTCTGTGCCCAATATATCTTATTCCTCTGTGCCTTGGAGCTCCATTGTTGTCCAACAAGACTTAGAGTCTACAGCCATGCTAGTGGCTCTGTCAGGCTGTACTCAGGCACAGAAGTGCTTTGAGTTAAATGCTAACGTCAGCATGCTAACATGCTCACAATGACTATGCTACCAAGCTGATATTTAGAAGGTATGTTTGCCAAGTATGTTAGCATGTTAGCATGCATTCCTTCATTACAATGACATACAATACTTTGTCTGTGACCTGTTTCTAAAGTTTTTGTCTTTAGCAGAAAGGAATGTGTTTGGGGTTGAGTGGCACAGACAGGGTAGGGAAGTGTGGGAAGTGTTTTCATGCAACTTGTTGACAATAAGAAAAATATCCTTTTAATACTCAGTGATTTTATACATCTACATTTATGGACCAGTTTAGGTATTTTAGCCCACAAACTCAAAACAGTAACTTGTAGTGAAGTAATATTTAACCACTAATCCTCCAGTTCACACTAACTGAAGGGTTATTCATGATATTGATGAATTAGCTTTAGTTAGTGCTGATGATTTTATTGAACACAAAAATATGTTTACATTGGAGAACAGAATGGAAGGAATCGTAAGTAAATGAACATTTATTTTGACAGGGCAGTGCCAAGGAGAAAGAGGAGGGAGAAGAAAAATAGAGGTTGTAGTTTTAGGAAAAATATTAAATACAAAATGAATTTAAATAAATAAGAAATATCACTCATATTTTGATTTAATAAAAAAAAGGTCTGGGCAAGTGGAATGTCAGATAAAGCAGTGAAGATCAGATATCAGATTCCTGTCAAATAAAAAGCAAAAAGTCCACAAAGTTTTCATGGCAGAGTGAGATGTCTGTTCTGAATCAGTAGGCTTGGTGGGGTTGCCAGAATCCTGCTTTGAGGGCTCTTACAGTTCACTGGTTTTGCTTCTAAAGATTATTGTGCTTCCCTCGTTCTTTTTGCACAGCTGCTATGGCTCCCCTACTTCTCCCTCCATGGTCCGGACCAGCACATACAGCTCAGCAAGCCCGACTACAGATGCAGCGATCACAGCTGATATTACTCGCTGGAAAACAAGCGTCACAAAACAAAGTTAGGTAACAAACTCAAACCCAACTTAAAGAAGAAAACACCAGAGACACCTTTCAGTGTAATGCAATCCAATACAAAAACACCACAGAATACAGCCTCCAATATCACCATCACCATAGATATGAACGCCTCTCTGACACAGCATCCACAAGAACTGAATATGATACGTTTTACAAAGGCAGGAGTAGTTACAGGGCTGTTGAACTGCACTGCAGCTATGTGTACCTAAGTGTATAGTATCCATGTCTTACCGCTGCAGTATCAGTGAACAGGTACTGACTTCCCATATACGAACAGGCAAAAGCAGCAACCACTGTGACCAGGAAGTTGAATATGGTCACCACCATTGCTTTCACTGATCGCACTGCAGAAAGACAGGGGAAAAGAGGCTCAGAAGAAGTTCATTTTCAATGTAATGCATGTATAATTCAGCCTCTGCTGGAAATGTGATAATATATAGTAAGCACTGAAATTGTAATGAGTAACACACTAACTTTGTTGTCCAAAATCTGCTAATGTTCCACTGCGGTTGAGTTCCTGAAGACAAAGAAAGATATTTATTACATGGAGAAAAATGTGCAAATATCAGCACTGTATTCCTCTGAAATGTTCCTTTATCAAATGGCACATGACACCATGGTTGTCGTCATGCTGATATGATCCTGAAAATATTCTATTTTTCTCCGCTGTGGGTTTTATGGTGGCAGTAAGTCTCACACCATGAGACAATGGAAGCTTTAACAGTACAGTCAAATATGTGACAAGATCTCTGTATTTATATATAGATACATATTATATTTCTATACAGTCTCAAAGCATGAAATCACATCTTGACCTTGATAAACTAAAGATGTTTTTAATGTTAACTTATACAAAACTGTACCTGAGTGTTGACATTACGTGTGATTCGGTTGTATTCCTCATTGGCCAGCTTGGCTTTGATCTTCTCAAGACGTGCCATTAGCTCGGGGTTCTGCAGTAGGAGGGAAAAGCCACAGCTTAATTTGAGTTGTTTGCAGCAGAGGTTTCTTCATCAGGTACTGATATTTGTATTATATTAAGCCCTTTGCACCTCCCTTTGAAAGGATAATACTCAAATTATATAGGGATAAGTTGCAGAAATTGTACTCCATCGTCAAGTCCCTGGGTAGTTTTTATCACCCCAAAGCTTAAGTGAATGCTATTTTAAGTAGGCAGACAGCTTATCTCTGCCTCTGCAGCACAACACTAATGGATGTGTTAGAGGTTAAACAGACACTATAAAATGACAAACTAAGGCATGTCCATGGTTTCACTTACTCTGGGAGGCTTCACGACCTCAGGAAGGTGCAGTGAGCTGTCCTCCAGCAACTCATGCAGGTAGAAAGGCTGCCCTGGTGAAAAGCAGCCATAAAAAATTGTTATATATTAACATTACATATTACTGACATGGCTTCTAGTGTGAATTATTTTATTGCAGAACTTCACGTCAGAACTCTTTTGGTGCGGCTCTTCAGCATGGGTTTGCTAAAGCTGGAAGACAGAGTATGTCTTTAATATTGATATCATTACATGAGACTATATCCTGGGATGTTGACTAATTAAATAATATGACATACCTAGCATAAATGTTGACTTGAGACTCAACTGTTCTTGCTGAATGAAATGAACAGTGAATGCCTCTTCTAAAATCAGAAACATCTAACCAACCACCAACTCGATTGTATGTTAGGAAATATTGCACATTAGTTATTCAGTCATAATATTGTTAGAATAAGTAAAACGAAGCTGTCCCTTAAAAGGACCAAAATACATTTAGTCTGTAGAGTAAGTTCATCTTGCAAAAAGACTCAATTAGAAAACAGTATAATTTTACATACATTATACATAACAGACTTACCTCTCTCCTGAAGGCATTTCTTGAGTTTTCTCGCTGTACTGAAGGACAGGGTTGTTGGTTCTGGTTTTTCTAGAGTCTCCTCCAGTTCTTCTCTCAATCGCTGTGGCAGAGACGAGTCAGTATTTTCTAATAACTCCGTCACCTTATTTCTGAATGTATCCCCAACGACAAATGCCGAGGCCATGGTTTTAATCCAGTTGACTCTGCTATCTAGATCAATATACCTTTTGTCAAGCTTGTTCTCAGTGAAGCAGGAGGTGCCAGCGTACAAAGGAGCCAAATCTTTAACTGTTTATATTATTATTATACATTGAACTTCAGCGTTTAATAGCTAACAACAGCTAAGGGGTAAATATATAAAACCAAGTAAGCAGCCATGTTGTTTGCCTTGTGACACGATGACATGTTCGATCACATGACCAACTGTGTGGAAAAAAATTAAATTGCGCATTTTTGAAAATGGTTAAATCTCATTAATAATCTTTGCAACTGTTACTGTTAATGACAAGTGGACAATAATGTTTTATTCCATATTCAACTCAAATGTTGCTCGCTACAGTACACGTGAGCTATTTTGGTGCCTTCAGTGTCTCCTCGTAAACTCCTTAAGCCAAGAGTGGAGGATCTTAACAGGCGTGACGTGCAATGATGTTTTTTTGGTGAAAAACTAAACTAAAATGTAAACAAAAGTAGCCTGTTGTTTCACGCATGGCACACCAATACTTAATTATGCTCACTTTTTAACTGGATCAATGACAACTTTATTACTCACTGTATGATAATGATAATAATGAAAGCAATCTGAAAACCTCACCATGTTTTAAATCACGCCTTGCTGTTACAATCATTTACAGACATTATGACAGAGAATCCCCGTCTATTTTAAAAGAAAAACAGAATAAAGAAATGTAAGTTTGTCGTTCGTCGTATCATTTAGTTTTCGTAAATACGAATCTTCAGTCGTTCCCTGAATGTAGCATCAGTACCCTGCTGTTAATGCGTGTGTGTGAGCGTGCCAGGGCTGGAAAGATGGCGGCCTGTGCGTTACGCCGAGGTTTGTTGAGCACTGTCAGTAAATACAACAAGAAACACACACAGAGAATACTGAGTGTCGTTGACAGCAGTAGCGGGTTTGAGGTGAACAGACCGCGGTTACAATGCCGAGCCTGTGGACTGACCGGCGGTGTTCAGCAGAGGAGGTTCATGTCGTCACGGTAAGAGACGTAGCCAGTGTCCCCCCTCTTGATGCTAACATGCTAAAGACTTTAACATTAGCTAACTATGAGTTCTTCAAGATGGCACCGTAAAGACACTGGCCTCGTTGTTGTTGAACGGGTAGATGCATTTAGATGGTGCCTGCATTATGAGTATGGTGTGCAAACATAAGCTGACATTTCGCAGCAGAAAATGGGAAAAGGACAGTTGCCCTCTGTTGTTCATTAGCTAGCAAGGTAACTAGCCAGCGTGGGTTGAACAACATCTGACACCGTCTGATCCGACTGCCTCCAACAAGTTAACACCCCCTGTGGAAGAATCTTTTATAATTATTTTGGCATGTTTAAGAAAAATTAATTATTAGTAGCATGGTTATAATCCGGTAAAACTGATGCAACAATCTGTAGATTATCTAACATACTAGTGTAATATCTCTTCTCTAACAGTGTATAAATGAATGCATTGTTAATTGGACAAATGTTCTTACTTTTGCCTAACTAATGTAGGATTTATGATTTCATGCTGGATCACTTGTTTACATAGCATTTAACATTACCCTGTTGGTGCTGTGGCACCTAATGTAACAACTCTGCTTAAGGGAATCTTATATATTCACTATTAAATTACACATACTTTGCTACCCCATACAAGATAAAATAAACAAAAACAAAAGCAACATAATTAAGATAAACTCACTGTGCTCACCAATGTACGATATCAGATCTCTGTATTTAATAAGACACTGATAAAATATTCAAAAATATTTGCTTGGAAAGATTATAATTAGTGTGTCAAAGCTCATCAAAACTGAACTTGTCATGAGATGTTGTTGGCCTCAGATTTAGCAAAGCCTAGAGCTTTCATTTGCAGCACTGCTTCACTCAGTGGTGGCACTTCTGTCTGTGGAGCCCCTTCATCTGCATATTCAGATCAGACGAATCAAAAGGCATAAAGTTGTATTTCAAAAGGAAGTTCCTACAAAATTAAACATACAAAATTGAACATAGTAACCAAGGGAAACGTTTCAACAGAGTAAATAGTAAAGGCTTTTTATCCAAACACTTATTAGGATGGTTATAGGCCATATTTTGTTGTCTTACAGCTGTGTTATCCGTAAAATAAATAATTAATAAAGCTGTATTTTTATATATCATATCATATGCTGGTAGTAAAGAGAAAACTTTCCTGCAAAGGTAGAACAAACTATAGCCTGTGCTTGAAATAACAAACAAAGGAACAAAGCATTTTATGCAACAAAAATATTCCTATCAGTCAGATTTGCCTTTTGATAAAACATTATTTCTGTGTTTGTAATAGAGAAATTACACCTGGAACAGTTCCATGACATGTCCTTGTCCTCTGTCCTCACAGAGGACACTAGGTAGGCAGAGTGAGTGATTGGCTAAAGTTTAGCAGCATCATCTCATTAACATCAAATTAAACACACCTGTTGGTTTTCACTAAACTTTATGTGGCTTGTTCCCTACAGAAAGTTTTTGTCGTGAGCAAAAGTGTCAGTCTACATCAGTTTTATTGGTTTTAGTCATGGCTATTGTTTTTTCGCACTATGTTTAATGGTCATTTCTTTAAGTTGCAGTACATGCTATGTTGTTGGGTAGTATGTTAATAAAGATCCAAATATTTGATCAGTGGTTCTCAAAGAAGGTTATGGGAACATGATGACTTTTTCATTGTAAAGTATATTAATTTTATTTTTATTTTTACAAATATTGTACTTGACTTCTACAAGATGTAACAAAGCATTTAGCTTAAGTTAATTCCCACTAGAATGGACCTTTTTCATGACAGACATTTTGACTTGTCAAAGCAGCAAAAACCTGGGTGTTATTAATAACATTAATGATGGCTCTGTGCCGTCTCGGTGTCCCAGTGGAGATACTGGTGAGTAGGGGTGAGCAGTATGGATAATATCTTCTGTCACAGTGTATGTCATTTAATATAATACAATACAATAAATCTATCAATTGTGATATAGTAAATATTTTGGAAATTAAATTGAGAAATCTGTTAATAGGTAAAACTGGTATGCCTGTTTTTGGCTAATCCAGTACATTTAATACCTAAGAAATCAAGGTACTTCATCACATGCTGTGAATGCAAACAATCCAGTATTGCCACTCCTGCTCACTGACTTGCAACATTGTTTGCATTAGTCTAATATGACCAGAGATATTAAAGTTAGAGCTGCTTTGGTATAAACGGTATAGCAAAAACTGTGACAACTGACAGATTTCTACCATCAGTACCAACATTATATATCATCATATTGCCCATTCTTCCAAGCGTACCAGCATGCACAATACCCGGACCCTGGAACTGGAATACCTACATGTAATCGTATTGGTTAAACCTGTATTTAGCAAGACAATAAGTCAATGGGGAAAAAGGCTTTATTGCCTATTACGGTTCATGTTGCACAGGATGTGGTGTTTTTTGTTGACAATGAATGGAATAACAAAAACATGTCACCTTTCTGTTTTTATTTTCTATGTGCATGCACCGTCCACACACACTTTTTATTAAGTGTTGTAAGTTCAGACTTTCTGTCCATGTTGCTGCTATTGTGGCAAATTATCATATAGACCAATAAGGAGTCCCAGAAAAATGATTTAATAACGTAAGAAATGCCAAGTAGAGCTAATGTTTAAATCATAGCGGTATTACTTAAAACTTTATTCACTTTTCCAAGTACAGATTCCAGCACAATTGGGACTAGATCAACCACTGTATGTCTAAGAGAATCACTCTATATTCTCAGAGACAAAATCTGACTTAAGGGGTGTCCTTGTGCTTCTGTGTATCTTTTTCTTTTGGGCATCTCGGAAATTAAAACGTCTTACTGTTTTGTGAGGTTTTGTGGTCATTTTGACTCCGACTGCTACATAAAGGAAACCCACCTCAACTCTCACACCATGACCAAGCAGTTTTTTGCTCTTCTCAGCCCGGACATGTGATCAGAGCTTACAGATTAGTGCTATCATTAGTAACATGGGGACAGTCATGGTGACTTTACACACTACTGATGATAATTTAGTCATTTAGCCCAGACAGTTGCTATATATGTTATAGATTTTCTTTGTTGTTGTGTGGGTGGTGGTGGTGGTGGTGGTGCAGCAATGTTGTCAGTTACACACTTAACTTTTCTGCTTGGCGTTCACACCAGCAGCAGAGACTTGTGACTGAATAAAAGGGACTTGGCTGTGGGCCAGTGCAGAGAGAAACCAATGGGTCCTCTTGTTCCTTTAGCTGCCTTCATGTCTTCATCTGATCAACCAGAAAAAAAGGGTGCTGTAAGAAATCAGGTGGGATCATGACAGAAAGAGAGCTTGTAAAATACAGCCTCCGTGAGAGAAAGTGGGTGTACAGGTGGGTGAGTGCCCCCTCAGTGGTTGGAATAGAAGCAGTGATTCAGTACCAGCTTGTATCTCTCACTTAAGTTAGTGTAACCTTTTCATTGTGTAATCATATGTCCTGTTTTATTGCTGTCGTTGCCAACCTTTCCCCGACATGATGACAGCTCAGTGGCACGATGACGTGCCTTCACTCCTCCAGTACAGAACGAAAAGGGTGATGTGAAATGGGAAGTTCCTGTGCTCATCGGCAGGGCCAGTTGTTGGCCAGGGGTAGCTGTTGGCTGAGGCTGGTTCCAGGGTTTGCAGTGGATTGGCTATATTTAGATCTGATTAACTCTGACCACACACTGTATTGACGTTTCTCAGATTGTTACAGAGGTAGAAGCAGAACAGAAGAGCCCAAGTTAAAAACATGTTGAGCTGCTAAGGCCAGTAGCTCTGATGTATGTAAAGTGCAGTGAAAACGTTGGTACATTCCTGGGGTTTTTGCATCATTTATTGATGATCTAAATAGTGTTTTCTATTAGACCACTGGAAAATTATTTTTATGTTAATAAGATTTTAACAAGTGAAAAGTAGGGTGTGTTAAGTATTTACAAACTGTTTCATCATACTGTCGGTAGGAAATAATTTACATGTAATGCAATTTCTCTCTCATATCATAGCTTCTAGTTTTGAACATGACTTATTGAAAATTGTAGTAATTGCCCCTTTAGCCAACAAAACTGTTTAAAAAATATCAACAAGATCTTAGGCTACGTCCACACTAATACATTTTTGTTAACTTTGCTACGTTCATGCCTAGCGTCCACACTATTCCAGCATTTTATAACCCCTAAAACGTAGACCATGTTGTAGTTGGAAAACTCTGGATTGCGTTTTTGTTCTCAATATGCAAGATTTGATTGGCTGTATCCAAATAAGGTCTCCATCTACCTAGACGGATACCTCACCGTATTCAGTCAAATTAATGCAAAACTAGGGGGCGCCATGATGAAACAAAACATATCAAATATAAATTTGTCCCTCTTGGTTTCAGATTTTTTCTCAAAGGAGAGCACAGGACAAGTGATTTACAGAGCAGATACTGTATGTAGGCTGTCAAAAAAATGCAGTTTCATTTCATTTGGACTTATACCATATTTCTCCTAGTAAAATCAGGTTACCTTGTGATTATTCTTGTGTAATACACACATGATAAGAAAATAACCTGAAACCAACCTCCAGTGTAATATTCAATCCCCCTGTCCATATAGCCACCTCAGTAATCCCCACTCTGCATCTCTGTTGTGAAGAATAGCTTTGCAGGGAGCACAGAAGTATGCGTGTTATTTATTTGAAGTTGACAGCTGTTGTTGTCAGTGGTAATATGTAGTGTGTGTGTGTGTGTGTGTGAGGCTGCAGTCAAGGACATGGAGATTAGGTCCCCTGGTATTCCTGTTTGTTGACATCTGACAAGTCGAGGTGTTTTATTCAATCTTGTCAAAGTTGTGATTGAGATTACAAGTGAAGGGAAGGACAGAGGCTGGAGCAGGATTTTCCCTCCTATAGGGATGAAAGCCTCTTCTCTTCACAGCTGTGGGATTTCCTGTTGAGGCCCCGCAGGGACTTATGGGCTGTTTGTGTTTGTCCATATATGATGTTGTTTTCATCTCAGTCCCCATGTTTTGTATACTGACGCTGTAAGTTTGTGATCATGTTTTTTTTTTTGATGGCTAAAGTTGGTTTTACACACACACACACACAGGGTCCAGTGTGTAATGGTGTTGCCTGTATTTGGCAGGAACAGGCCTGAAGGGAAGATTTTGGAGACAGTGGGAGTGTTTGAGGCTGTGAAGCAACACGGCAAATATGAAACGGGACAGGTAAGACTCACACACCCACTTTCACTTACCAAACACACACACTTCAAATCACAGATGGGCTGGTGTAGCTCCTACGGGCCTTCTCCCTCATTGGAAAATCATTTAGTTAAATTTTAGACTTGTTTTTTACTTTTGAATATTACTGTCCTGTCCTGTGTTTGCCTTTCAGGTTTGTTTTTTACGTTTTGATGAATGAGTAACTTTTATATTGTTATGCATGATCCTGTCAAGTGACTGTAATCCCATCTAATTTATGCTTTATTAAACCTCCTACAGATATAATCTCATAGCAACTCATCCCATTTCTTGTTGTTGTTGTGCTCTCCTCAGCTGTTTCTGCACAGTGTGTTTGGCTACAGAGGCATCGTCTTGTTTCCTTGGCATGCCCGACTCTATGACAGAGACATCACCCCTCCCATGTCTGACAGGTAAACCTCCATCTCTGGCTGCAGACGGCACCAAACTGGCCCTCGTTGGCTTGGTTTATGGCTGACACTTGTATAACTGACATCCATTTGTCTCTCTTACTTTCTTCCTTCAGCAAACCTGAGCCCCCAGGAGCCCACGGCTCCAAGGAGGTGAAGGGGAAGACTCACACCTACTACCAAGTCCTGATTGACACTAGGGACTGCCCTCACATAGTATGTCACTATATATTACATTTTACATACATCTATTATTGCCCCTAGAGATCTTTTGGAGGGTCCAGACAGGCAAACAAGTTCAGCCGATGATGTGTTGAAGCTTGATAATAACAGATCATTTTGGAATCTCAGTGATTAGTCATTTTGCCACTATTCACTATATTTATTATTGAATGCTAAATAATGTCGTTCATGGCAGGAGGGACAGCCTCTGAATCATCACTTTCACCATGCAACACTAATACTAACTATAGCTTAAAATCCAAACAGAAGTACTTTAGGTTGTTACTAGGCATGGGTAAGGACAAGTCTTAAATTGGTACTGGTTCCTGATTGGTCAGAACTGTAATGCTGATCTGTTCCAGCAGCAGTCGGTGCTGCTTTTGGCATTTGAGCGTCATTCATTGGTTCTTTTAACATTCAGCAGCCGTTGTCTAATGATGATGCATTCCTTAGTGTTGCGCAACTACCTTGTGTGATTACAATCTTACCTGTTTTTGAAGCAAGTAACTACATGTGCACATATATTGAGTTACTTCTTTTAACATATGAGCCTCCATTTGGAGGAGAAGACTCTTGTTTTTCTCGTACAATCCATGTGTAAGGTAGACAGCCAGTCACCAGTCCAGATCTCACACACTAATTCTCTCTCCCTCGGTGTGAACAACAATTAACAGTAAGCCACAATCATTTTGCCAAACAATAGATTTAAATGAATAAATAATGACGAATGGACACATTATTCACACATACCAGTATTGATGAAATCCTAACAATTGAATTCCTAGTTAAACTCTCACTCAAACAGACCTGTTGGACACATATTTGGTAAGAGTATGTAGCTGGTCTTGGGGTTCATTCCTACTGCCATAAAAGAGGTTTTAATATAACACGTGTAGACACCATTTATACATACATTTTGATTTTCTTGACATGCAGTGCACTGAGTGGAAAGATTATAGGCAGCCAAAGCCCTCACTGTGGTGGAATCTAGCTGTGATTGTCCATTAGTGTGTGAGTCACCAGTTGTGTGACTGTTGGTCTGTGTTGTGTTTGACAGTCTCAGAGGTCCCAGACAGAGGCCGTGACGTTTCTGGCCAACCATGATGACAGCAGAGCCCTGTACGCCATCCCAGGTATGTAGCCATATACAGACTGGTCAGGGCACACGCTGATGCATCACTGACACGTTAGTCGCATAATATCTTATATTTTTGGTGGGCCTTGTATACCCCATTTCAGCAGTTTTGAATGGGGCATTTGTGATAAATAAAAAAGATGGAAGATACTGCTATCCCACTGAGGATATGGTCCAGCTCAGAACCCAGTTTGTTAGTTCCACTTGAGGACAAAACATTCAGATTCTCACTTCTTAAAGGACAGCAGAGCTGAGTCTGATCCTAGTCGGCAGTTTAGCTCCCACAGAATATAAAACTTGTTCTCTGTCTCATCACTGTGTGTCTGTGTTTTTCTTCAGGTCTGGACTATGTGAGCCATGAAGACATCCTGCCCTATAACTCTGCAGAGCAGGCCCCCATCCAGCACGAGCTGTTTGAGCGCTTCCTCATGTACAACCCTGCCAAATGTAAACACTCTTCTACAGTCTCCCCTTCAACATCATTCTTCACACAAACCTTTTACAATGCCCAGAGGTTCACTTCAGTGACTGTGTATATATGCAGCCACGTTTCTACTATAATTCTCATAATGAACACACAATGAACAGAGTTTATCCTGCACTACTGTTATATCATATAGTCATAACAATATTGTATTCCAAGTTATTGGATTTTTTTTATAAGTAGTAAATAATACATCTCTGTAAAGATGAGATCATGCAGTTCATATAAGTTTAGGTGTTAATAACTTCTGTATCTTCACAGTGATTAATAGCTGTGGTGGTTGGTTGTGTAGTTGAATGTGTTTAGTTTTTCTTTTATAAGCCAATATCACCACCCACCAGATTCATAAAAGAATGTATTTCCCTCATATACAACAAGTCATATGTAGTTTCACTTTTGGTTCAGATTTTCTGTAGACACTGTTGACATTAACCAGTGACATTGTAGAAGTAACAAAAAACTGTTACATTTCTGTGTTTTGTCCTCCTCTGTAGCTCCACCATTCACAGCCAGAGACACCCTGAAGGCGTGGCAGGAGAAGAACCATCCCTGGCTGGAGCTCTCAGACGTCCACAGGGAAACCACCGAGAACATCCGAGTAACTGTCATCCCCTTCTACATGGGCATGAGGGTAAATGACCACGTCCTACATGCATAAATCAGCATAATACCTCAGAAAAATGAAGCTGCAGCTGGATCTTAAAGCATAGCCTGTAGCCACAGCGTGGATCTTATCTACGTTACATAGGTGTCATTTGGGTCTGCCAATCAAGACTCTGGCCTGCAGGCTTGGTTCTGTAGTCTTCTGAAATACTAATGGAAATTCTTTCTTGTTCTCAGGAGGCCCAGAACTCCCATGTTTACTGGGTGAGTAGTAGGTTTTTTTTATCTGTGGAACATCATGTGGAGTGGTCCACAAGGACTGTCACAGAGGGAAATTAACACCAGCTACACGCCAGGCACTGGGATATTTCATGGTGACTATTAACCTTGCCTGTGCCAGTAGACTTGGTGTATTAACATGCTTGTGTGTGTTGTTTTCCTGCAGTGGCGGTACTGTATCCGTCTGGAGAACATGGGCAACGAGGTGGTTCAGCTGAGAGAGAGGCACTGGAGGATCTTCAGCCTGTCAGGAACCCTGGAGACGGTCCGAGGACGAGGAGTCGTAGGCAGGGTTAGTACAACACACACACAAATGCAGGATCCAAGACCGGGACCATCTGGAGACAGTGTCACTTTACCTTTTAAATATCGCAAATTTAACACAACATACAAAAAATACTGTTAAAAGGTTGTTAGCTGAGTCCCAAATCTAATTACATACAATATATACTACCTACTAATCATCATAGTATACTGTTGTAGCATTTAGTATATAAAAACATCAACATACTTTACCATTTTATACTAACAGGACATTATATAATACATGTTGTCAGATGTCCAAATCTGACAACACATGTACATTTGCAAATTCAACTTTAAGATTTAATACTTTTTGTTTTCCAACATTTTTTTTGGAGTTGTTTCACCACCACCCACAATTTATTAAAAATGTTTTCTAGCTGTGACCAGCTCCTCCATTTCCTTTGTGGAATGCATTGTGGGAGAATAGTGTTCATCAACAGCACACTCAGAAATAAACCATATTTGGTATGCATTCTGTCTGCTATGAGTAATCTTTATTTTGTCACTTTTCCAGTGTGAACACACTACATACCAGGGTACCCGCAGGGTCTTAAAAGTATTAAAAAAGCATAAGCTAATATTTATTAGATAGATAGATAGATATAGTTAATATTCTCAAAATAAAGCCTTAAAAGTATTGTATTTTGTTTACAAAGGTCTTCATTTCTTTTCTTGTCGTCACCGTAACGTCACAAATAACTGTCAGATGTATAAAATGTTTTGTGTGTGTGTAACGTTACAATTTCCTCTGTTTGGTGAGACTTGGATGTTACGACAGACAGTACAGGTGATGTTTACGTCGAGTGTGCGTGAGTTCTGGCGTAGATCAGTCAGTTGTTAGAAAGAAAACAAAACGTCTCGCACCCTGCTGCTAACAAGCTAACGTTAGCTCGTCGCCTCAGAATGGGCAAGTGTCGCTTTAACCCTAAGAGGCAGCAGAATCCAAAACACGAGTGGGTTCAACCTGTTCTAGGAAAGACCGTGAGCCCCGGTGCTGGGGACAGGGACTTATAGCTTTAGACTCCCATATGAAGAGCGCGAAACACGTTGCATGTGCTATTGTGTATTAAATATGAATGTGAGTATAAATAAATAAATATTATTTTCTAGGGCTTAAAGTCCATACTGATTGTAAATTATATTCTTCATACTTTTGCCAGTATGGCCATGAAGTTAGCATTAAATTTAATTCTAAGTGTTATTAAAAAGGTATTTGAGTCTTGAATTTCACTTGGAGAACCCTGGTGTACCCTGACATACTCAAAACCTGCTTAGAATCGGTATGTAGTCTGGATTTGGGACATAACGGTTGTTTTTATCTGGCTCCAGCCCAGAGCACCTGCGTTGTAGACATAACTGGTATAGCAATAGCAATGCAAACCCTGACTAATTAGTGTCTCGTACTTTGAAGCACACAGATTTTGTGTAACCTTGTCACATTGTGCTCGTCTTTGTGTGCTGTCACAGGAGCCGGTGTTGTCTAAAGAACAGCCAGCCTTTCAGTACAGCAGCCACGTGTCTCTACAAGCCCCCAGTGGTCATATGTGGTGAGTTTACTCATTCTTACATCGGTTTGCTATTACACACATCCCATCTCTGCTACATATTCTACTATTTAGTACATCTTCTAAAGGCTTAACATAACTTTTGAACTTATTGGATTTGCCAGTCGTATCATTTTTAAGTACATCCCATGTGCACAATATTCACCAATCTTTTTGTTGTGCTCTGCCACTAATTTACTGCTTACAATAGTAAACTCATTCTATTATTTGTGTTTAGGGGGACGTTTCGTATCGAAAGGACTGACGGCTCCCACTTCGACGTTCGCATTCCTCCCTTCTCCCTGGAGAGCAACAAAGACGACAAAGCGCCCCCCGCTGGCTACACGTTCTAACTGCGAGTAGTCACCCATCTGTGAGGCCCCGGACATGCCGTCAGTCCTGGTCCCATCTGGGTGGCCTAGAATTGTTCTCCTCCTGTAACGTTGCCTCAGCCTTCTGCATAAGACTAGCGTGAGTCAGGTTATGCAAAGGGAAAATATAGCATTGTCTAGATCATCCAAATGCAGGCCCACCTCACCCTTTTCCTGCCAGAGTGCATCCAACAGCAAAATGTCATTGATTAAATCATATAGGGTAGAAACAGTATTGGCAGTTGTCTGCGTCTTCACTCCATGTTGTGTTTGAAGAGACATGCAGAGTCTAGTGGAAGAGCATTGGGAGGTAGGGAGGGGAGTTAATGTTGCCAAGCTGAGCTGGACATGTGCATCCAATAGCTGAAATATTGACCTGGCTGTTTTAATAGAGGGAGTGTTTCCTGCTGAGCTCTGGGTTCATGAAGAGAGCAACCACTCCAGCTTAGCTTCATACTGAGGCCTCAACAAGTAAGCCATCGCTTCAACTACTACATGTTTCAAACTCCTTACTTAACGATGTTCTTGTTTCAATTTATGAAAACATGACGGATTACTTTTATCCTGGACTTTCCTGTCATGTTTTTAATTGTAATACTGCCCTATCACAGTTTAGTTATATCAGTCCTCTGTGGGCCACTTAAGAGAGGTAAATCGGATTAAAGTCTGGGCTGGTTTATAGTGCAGAAGTATTTGTTTTGCTGTGTTACAACATTGAAGCACATATGGATGGAATTGGGGTTTGTTTGACACTGATCAGCAAAAAGACAAATGTCAAAATGAAATCAAATCTCTACAAATGGTCTATAGTAGAAAATATAAAACAATGATTTTTATATTCACCCCCTTAATGTCGTCATTTAGTAGATGCCCCTTTGGCAGCAATTATATCCTTCTACAGTCTGTGCAGTCTTCTCCACTTCAGAGCATTCGTGTTGTTGTGTTGAAGCCTTCCAGGGCCTGCTGTAGAGAAGTGTCCCCATAGCATGATGCTGCCACCTCCAGCCTTTATGCCACATTCACATCCTCAAGACGGTTGTATGATTAGAGTTGGTTGTGTGAGGGTTAAAAATACTTCTCATTGACAATATAACACTATTTATTAAAGTATGTTCTGTATTATTCTATATTGTTAAGCCCAAAGTTGGATGGATGAGACTTTAGAAAAACTTTAGAAAAAAAAAAACTTTAGAAAAAATTCATAATTACGATAACTCCCAATATGATGTGAATGCAGCATTATTGTGGGAATGGTGGTGTTTTTTTTTTTTGTTTTGGGAGGGGGGGGTTTGATGTGGGGTCTTTGGCTTAGTATACATTCATTCAAATGATAATGCAACTTATAAAAACAGTTAGCTGCTCCAGCTATAATTTAGATGTGACACTGTAAAGGGAGTGAATACTTTTGAAGAGATCTGGTTCCCTTTTGACATTTAAGTCCCATTCTCTTGATCAGTGTCAAAAACTCGTGATTACATTACACTGTGACTCAATGTGACAAATGAAAGATCAAACTAAAAACGGGGGCTGAATACTTTTTATAAGCAGTGAACTGTATGTGTTGACAGCCAAGAAAGGAATCCTGTGCTGGAAAGGAGGCAAGGGTCAAGTCTTAGTTGTCTTGAGTAACAAATGCAACACATCATAACGTAATTAAACTAAGCCGTTGGCAGCCAGTGTCGTGGCTAAGAGGAGAGGAGTGTGTGTGTGTGTGCGCGCAGTCTGCTCTTTGTAGAAACCAGAATGAAGTCTTCATCCTGATCACACATGCTGGATGTCTTTTGTTAAGGCTGACTGTTTGACTTTGCAAGCTCTGTGACAAGAAAAGTTATCAGCCTAAAATTTCTCTCTGGTAAAGTGAGGAAAGAAACCAACATTTGTTTGTTTTGATAAGTGATTTGAAGCAACTATGATGGTTGAAATACTACTGTAAATAGAGATGTAATTAAAGGCAAAACTAATAAATATACCTTTTGAAAAATACATCTGTTCTACATTTGTTGTGTAAGTTTTCTATTTATGTAGGTAGCTGTCAGTCTTAAACATGCTCCTGCAAGGTGAATACAGGTGTCTGCACATGGAAATAAGTAGAAAATGTGTTTTTTAATCTGTTGAATGAGCTTTAATCAAGCTGGCACATTTTTTTTTTCTTTTTAATTTATTTTTATCAGTCATTGACAGCCAGTATATCTAGTTCCTCTTCATATACTGTACTGTTGCTACTGCTTATTTTAGATATATTTAATTTTAGTTATATTTCGACTTTAATATGATCGTGTGTGTTACAGCCACATTATAATTATTGGTTTATGAATTCCAAACAGCCACCACCAGAGGTCAGTGCAATCCTTTCCTTGGTCACTGGCTACATGTAGCTCGGTAGTGTGTCTACCATGAGATCACATTTACTGCACTGAATGGTGATAAACTTATTCCCATGTCATCTCTCTTCTAAAAATGGACTTGTCCATATGCATGTTTCAATGTAACTGGAAATTATACTTGACTAAAGTTTTCACCTACACTTGATGGTCAGGTAAACGGCGTTATATAGTATGAAAATAATTCCAATACTTTATCCTAATTCACGTTAGCCTTTTAAATAAATAGAAAAGACTGATAATATGCCTGTCTCTTCTATGCAAAAGACCAACCTCGATAGGAAAATGTGCCAGTTTAAAATTAATGGCGTCTTGTCTATAATGGCGAAGACAATAAGACTCGAGGCCATTTAGCCATTTAGTTGAAATTTTCCAGCAACATGAATCAATTAGTTTAAATTGTAGCATTTTTTTTAAAAATAAATTGATACTTTGACAATCAGCTATGTGCCGATTTTATTAGAAGAACATACAGGATTTTAAAAGATATGAGTCATCTCATCCAGATATATAAATGCGGAAAGGATCAAGGCGACATTAAACTGGAAATTGGTGCGTCGCCTTCCCACAGAAGACGGAAGCGTCGTGTCTAGGAGCTAAGAAACTGCAAACTTGGCGGTGCACGATGCTCGTGCTCTTCCAGCCCTTCCCTCCCTCTCTCCATCATTCTGTGAGTAAGGAAGACTAGAGCTCACGTGCACTCGCTGCGCGCGCCCCAATAGGCTACAGTTGAACAGAGGGTGCAATACATAATTCAGTCCCACCAGGGGAACACCTCAGTCTCTCCCCTCCTGTCAAGGCGCGGAGCTGCAGCCTCCACACAGCCTGTGGACCGAGACACCGATGCGGATGTTTCCTGCTCCAGAGCGGATGGAGAATCAACCTTGGAGAAGGACGAATGCTGTGTTTGTTGCAGCTTGTGCATGACTTCCAGCGGCTGAGGAAGGACAGGGCAGAGCCAGGAACAGGCAGGCAGTGGTGAGCTTCAGGAGACGTAAACATTGCCATGCCCTGCTTCATGCACCACCTCCCCCAATCCGCGTCCTCCTCCTCAGGTCCAGGACGGAGGGCACTGTTTTAGAGGACAGCAGAATAAGAAGATGACGCTGGTGTCGAAGGTAAATATTTTGGAGACGTGGTGAAGTTGTGTTCGGGATAGGAGGCTGCGGCGGGCCACGGTCTGCACTGTAGGCATCCTGCATCCTGACTTTGCTGTGTCCGTGTTTTTCGGCCATGCTGCAGGCAGCGTCCTTCGACCTGTTCCCGACTTGAGCGTCACTCTCTGGGATTAACAAGTTTCCAAAAGCAGAAAACTAGTAGTTCCACTTCCTAATATTTGGGAGTATTATTTAGTAGGCTAATCTTGGAACACCCCACCTCTGAGAAACTGGGTGATAATGAACACTTTCCACGAGCAGTTTGGACTTTTATTGCTCACAGTGCTTCACATTTCAGCCCCAAACTGTAGGCTTTTAGAAAGATGTGATCAGCTGCAGACATTTTAATGAGGTTTAAGTATCTCAAACATTAATCAAACCTGCCTCTGCATGACTGCTCTGAGGGACCAGTCTTGTTATCATTACAGTTCACATTAACACAGCACCATGGGTACCAAGCAGACCAAAGGCCAGGAGCCCGGAGGAACCAGCCCTCAGCACAGCTGGAAACGGACGCCCACCAAGGAGCGGGGCGACATCTTGGCTTCTCTCATGCTGAAGTCAGGGGACCGGCTGAGCCGTGGCGGGACGCCACCGCCATACCAGCGCCGGATCGGCATGATCCAGGAGATGATGCTGATGGCCAAGCAGGGCAAGCAGGACGAGGCCACAGAGATGCTCAAGACACTCCGACAGGTAGCTGCTCTGTGTGTGTTTGTGTGTGTGAATGAGTGTTGGAGAGTGAGCAAAGCTCTCAGGGGTCCCAAGTTCACATTTCTAGTACAAGACCACAACCTCTTTGATTCTTGGCTGTTTTCTTTTCTTTTCCCCTCCTCTATTCATTTCTTTCTGCATACGCATGTTGGTTCTTCTTAAGTTGATGTCATCACTGATGCTGAAACAGAAGCCAGTCTCAGACTGACTGACTGACTAAACTGATTCAGCGATTGGCTACCTACATTAATGAGGAATTGACCTCCTCTCTGGCTGTGTGAGTGAACAGAGTCCCTCCGGCTGGCTGGACCTGTTGTGCTCAGCCTGGCACTGCTGCACTATTACAGTGTGGAGGCTGCTACGATTTATAGCCTCTCTCTGTCTTTCAAGACATTTGCCGTGCATGGCTGGCTGCTGCTGCTGCTGCTGCTGCTGTTGTTGCTACAGAGAGAAGGAAAAGCCCGGCAGCAGGCTGACAGAATCTGGTGTGGTAACACATCAGAATAGATGTTTGTCACTGAGATGAGAATGAAATGGAGAGAAGCTAGAAAAGATAGTGAAGGGAGAAACAGATTTATAAGCTTTCATCCCTATAGACGGCACTGCACGGTATCCATATGCTGCCAGTGTTCATTGTTTATCCCCCTATGACTCAACCACAGCGAACAGAGCCTCCAGCTTATACATACACGCTGCTTTCACAGTTTATTGTTTGGGCTTCAGAGATTTCCGTCAGCTTCTTACTATTTACAGTTTTCTGATCAAACCCATTTAGATTGTTAATCCTTGAATCAATGGCAAACAGGCTTAAAGACGAAGGACACGTGTCCATCAATCATCGTTAAGAATGAGGATTACCATCTCTGTCACCACTTGATTAAGCTATGATACCCAAGAGGAGGAGAGTCACAGTCTCTCCAGTCTGAAAGTGAAGGCACAACAACACAGCAGTACGGTTACAGTCCTTCCCAGTAAACACTGATTCTGTGATCATTTCCAGGGCAAAATACGTCTAGGTTAAAACTAGCTGAAAAACGAACCTTTCTTTATAGTGCTTAAAAAAAACAGCCAATTAATCGTTTAGTCAATCAACAGAAAATTGCTGTCTCTTAGATGAAATGCCAAATATAATCAAGTATGAGGGTTTGCTGCTTTTCCCTGTTTTAGATCATTGTAAATTGAATACCTCTGGGGTTTTGACAGCAAACAACAATGTAAGCAATTTGAAAATTACCTACTGTATACCAGTGTTGGTGGGTGTATTTTTGAACTTTAGCCATGCTAGCTGTTCCCCCTGCTTCCAGTCTTTATGCTAAGCTATGCTAATTGCCTCTTGGCTCCAGCTCCCTACATAATGCACATACACGAGAGTGGTATCAATTTTCTCACCTCACTCTCAGAAAGAAACTGAATAAGTGGATTTCAAAAAAAATGTTGAAGTCTTTAAAGGTACGAAATACCTATCAGGACTTGGCCTGGGTATCATTTGAAATTTTTAAAAACTACAGCTGATATGATACCTGAGTTTTCGTACCAATAGCAAAAGACACATTTTTCTGGTACCATGGTTTTGGAAATATACATGTTTTCTATAAAGCCCTTGGTTTTATGTAACAAAAAAGCTAAGGTTTTGGAATTAATATTGTCAAAGCACAAGCACTCATACAACAACCTTACCTGAATAAAACAATCTAAAAGCAGAAATTCTTTCATTTAAATCTGGAGCTATCTGATCAAAGAATAAGAAAACAGTATTACAAATAAGATACCTAATTTTGTCCGTTTTTTCCACTTGACAGAATGAGCTACACTGTTTAAGTACACGTGATAGCCCATTTTGATAGATATTTCCCACCTGACAGAATGAGCTACTGCACTTAAAAGCACTTTTATTCTACTGGTAGCTCATCTGAAGAGAACAGCTTAAATTGTCAGACCTCTGGCTGTTTCAAGTATCGCTCTTTATCTAGCCTCATTGTAACATATTTAGCCATTATTTGCAAACAGCCACTCTCCTTTGGACTTCCGTTATGGCACCAGATACAGCTGCTGGGAGATTTGTGGTGAACTATAAAGCCCTTATCAGCACTTAGTGGACTGCTTCTCCAGTCATTAAGTGACTTGTACACAATTTACAAACTTAAGATATTTCCTTGTCTCATCAGTGCGTCCATTCTTCATATGATGAAATTGTGTTGCTTGTGTCGTAGTATAAATAGAAAAGAGAAGGTATACAGTGTAAACAGCAGTCCACGTGACTTAGCTTTGATCCAGTGGGCGACAGGTTGAGGTCAAGCTCTTCTGACCTCTGAAGGATTTTTCCCTGCTGCTGTTTGTGGAGCTGGGGATTAGGGAAACGGAAACGACCAAAAGCACGATGCGCTCCAACTGGGTCAAAGTTAACAATATGGAGAGATACTGTGATGTTTCACATTGAAGGATGAACGTGTCTCCTTTATTTTCCATACTTTTGCTGCTGGAGTCCTCTGGCTAGGATTAGACAAAAGATGGGTCCCAGGAAGCAGTGGCATTAAATACAGGAAGTGCCAATTAGGACTGTACCAAGTACCCACCACCTGAAGGGGAGATTCGGGTTATTTTAAGTAGCCGTTTGTAGATTTAATTTGACTTAGTCTAGTACTTAAGATTCCTTTGACTTTGTTTAGTAGGATGGTTATTTCAGTTAAGAGATTGCCAGGTTATTGGTTTCTTTTCAGTTAATTAGTATGTTAAATGTTTTATGTAATCCCCCGTGTGTGGAAACTGGTTTGATCACCCAGTATATATATTCCCCAGTGTTCTTTGTTTGGTAGGTTAGTTTGAAGTTTGATTTGGTTTGGTTTGACACGTTGTTAAATTCTGTTAATTCATTTCAGCTAGTTCTGTTTAGTTGACCTCTTTTATGGGCCCAGAACTATTGTTTATGTTTTGTGACTTGGTTAAATAAAAATAAAAACCTTTTTGGGAAGAAAATACCTCTGCATCCTCGTGCCTTCCTGCCCGGTCCCTTACAAAGCCTCAGCGGTCTAATATCAGACATAAAAGCCCGATTTGAACAGCTATAGGCCTAATGTGCTGATTTGACAGGTTTTCTGTCAGGTTTCGTGCGATCTCCGCCTACAGAAGAAACAAAAAAGATGTACTGGTCCATACAACATTCAGCAAGACCCACATCACTTCAAACCAGACCACTTACCATATATCCTGAACAGACACTCTGGCAAAGGGAGCCCCTTAAGGCAGAGTCTGCAGGTCAGGTCCACTAACCTGGTGTATGTGATAACCTGCATCCTCTGTGGTAAACTATATGTAGGAGAAACACGGAACGCACTTAGAACCAGAATCACACAACACCAGTATATGATCAGAACAGGCCGGGGTCCCACGGTCCTCTACACCCATTTCCAAAACCGCGACCTGGACAATATGCAGTTTCAGGGCATGGAGAGCAGTATCAACTGGTCCAGGTCCCAGAGACAGTAAACTGAAAGAAGATGGATCAAAGAGCTGTAGACCCAGTCGGTCTAAATGAAAAATGGTAAATCCATCACAGGTCGCCGGTGGGGACTGCTCTCCCTGTGAACAAAATTTTAACAAATTTGCAAAGTTTTACTTGCGTGTCCTAAAGAGTGAGAGATGCTCATGATCCTCTACCTTTCTGATAATGGTTTTATTGTACATATTATATCTTCCTTTAAACAGTGCCTGAGTTGTGTGGGTTTTTTTCTGTATTGCTTTATTGTTTTAAATTGCATAGTATTGTTATAACTTTTGGCACTTTTATTATTTTTATGTAATTCTTTACTGCACTTGTTTATATGTTTAGCACTTTTTATGTTTCAAAACTGGTCAGTGTATTACCCTGTATATACAATTCCCTAATTCACAACCCACAACTATTATCATTAAAAAAGGAAAGTAGGATTAAAGAGATTTTACTCACCTGAAGGTACAACTCGACCAAAACACGTCTATATTATTCAGAGTTTTATAAAAGCACGGTTATAGCTTTTGAGTATTTTATATTGATTTTACTTAATGTGTTCCTTTTTAAGTTGCTTCCTTTTTAGGGATGGCTTTGTTTTTTACTTTTTGCATGTTACATCTTTATAATTTTTATATTTTATCTCTATATTTTATTTATTTACATATGTTTTATACTTTTATATATTTTTTCTTTTATTTTGACCTATTTATATTTACTGAGTGAGGGGCACTCCTCCATCTGGCCATCATTTCCCTGGCCTGCCCCTCCAGTTAACCCATTACCCTAACCTTAACCACTCTCCTTTACAGTGCTTAAACCCAACCACACCCCACCCCCACCCCCATACCTGACCCCAACCTCACCTTGATCCCTATGCCTACTACAACCCTGGTTTCCCATCGTATGGGGCCAGTAGCTCACAGACAAGTGAACAAGACTCATTGTTTTATTCCCTAAAGCCTAACTGGCATCTTTTTAAGATTTTCATAAGGATGTTTATATTTAGAGGAGTTTTATATTTTTTTACCTGTGCACGTGCACCACTAGCTAGATGTAGGCCGCCTCTCTTTTTACCTGACCCAAAGGAGGTTGGAGGATGAAAACAACAGCTTTTCATGTTGGGTCATGAAAACTAAATTGGAAGCTGCGGTAACCTAACCGTCAGTCGCATTTGGCTTCATATTCTGGAGGGTTTGTGCTCTGGTGGAACAGTACGTGATGGACAGATCACACGATGAATTGGATAAAGACAATTACTGAGGACAAAGATAGCAGAAGGGGATAAAAACACCATGAGCGTTAAACTGCAATAGACACTGATGAAGAAAAGGAGAGGAAGAGGTGGTGAGTGATTACAGAGCCATTAGAAGACAATACTCAGAACAGAAAGAGAGAAAATGACACAGGTGAAATGAAAGAGAGCTTGTTTGTGAAAGATGGGAGAGTGATTCTTCGCTGGTTACCAGATTCTCCTCCACGTTGCCCGGAAACCATGGCGATGGCTTGACAGCTCAGACTAAATAGACATTGATTAATCAGGCAGGAGCTCTGTTAAGAGCTAATGGGGAGGCCACCTTCTTCATCACCGCCCTTCAATTAACTTGAAACCAAAGCTAGCATCTCTTCACCACTTCCCCCTTGGGCTGCCTCGAAGCTGATCGCTAAACTAAAACCAGCAGCGCCTGTGGAAACCTCCACCGGCTCTAAATTTATCCTCAGTGGTTCCCTCAGCAGCCTCTAGTTTGCTGTAAACAGCTGCATGGGATTGGTAACTCATCTTATGCTATGTGACCAGTGTTTTATGAGAGGCTGTTGTGTTGTGGTCGTCATTAATATTTTAAGACTGAAGTGGCCATTAGTCAATATTTGTTGCTTAAAGTCAGATCCACCGAACTCTCTTAACTGGACAAGTAAGGCATTAGGAGGTATCATAGGAAAAACTAAAATGCTGAGAGATATGGGTTATTCTACATATTTCAAACTGTATCAAACATGTGTATGAGCTGTTTTCGATTATAGGTCAGGAATATGGGGTCACAAAAGATTTCAGAAAAAGAACAGGTCCATAATCTGGCAATTCGATTCTTTTGGGGACTTCATAAATATGCGCCTGTTTTGGCAGTTAATGGAGATAAGGGGTGGGACTCGTGAAGTAGGATGGAAGACCTTCATGGTGAGCCTGTGGAACAGGCTAGCGAAATATTTTATTGGGATTTGTCTGTCAGAGGTGAATAGGCATCTGAAATATTTGATTTACTAGAAGAATGTGGACTTGGAATTATTTTTTAAAAGCAAATGTGGAAGTGAAGGAGTTTAAACACCAAGTCCGGGCTAAACGGACACAATCATGGGCAGAAGAAATCTGGCAAAAACTTGAGAGCTTATTGTTTATTTAAGAAAGATTACAAATGTGAAAAATATGTATAATAAATTTTAAAAAATTATAATTTGCCTTAATGTCGTCGATCACTCTGTGCACAGTTTTAGATGTGGTATATTACCACTACATATTGAAACAGGAAGATATAGAGGTGTGATGGAAGATGAAAGACTGTGAATATTGTGAGCTAAACGAGGTGGAGAACGAAATACATTTCATTTTATACTATCCTATATATCATGATTTATGACAAATATTGTTTAAAAAAGTTCCTGATTTAGATTTGATAGGTATGGAGAATGGAGCTTTAATTGAATACCTTTTTGATCATGTTTTTGCATTTTCCGAATATCTCTCTAAAGCATGCGATAGGAGGAGAAAAGTAACATATGATAGATAAATCCTACCTGCATAAAGACCCAGAGGCAGCTGTCAGAGTGTGAGAATTTTCCTAACAACTACTGAAATGTAGAAGTTCGCTGAAATTTGACAATAAAATCATAAACTCTGCCCCAAGAGATGGACATGACTGGTGCTACTGCAAGAAGTCAGTGTTCCCCAGAATTTGATTCTCAGCTCAGTACTGCAGATGTTCCCTGTGGCGTCGCACACTGTGTTGATAAAACTATTCAATCTCTTTTGTTGAAAGTTATGGAATAAAAGACTACATCCTTTTACATACATCGTGCTGTTAATTACACACCCTGCTTTTTCTTTGGTCTTATCAGCACTTAAAGGCAGTGTCTCAACATGGTGCCGTTTGATTGATTGATTCAGCTTTGTTTTGGCTGCTCTTTGAATCACAGTGGTGTGAGTGCTGCCTGCTGTCTGTACAGTCTGTTCCATCACCAGCCAATTTAAGTTCTTTCAAGTGCAGTTCTCATACAGAGATACATTCAACTTTGTTCCAGTTTTTGTATGCTGTCATGTACTAGGCTAGCACAGCCTACTTTGCCAAGTAACAAAATAGATTTGTTACCACTAGGATTAAACACAGATTATTGTTGCGCTCACATCATATTGTTCAGACCGTGATCATGAGGAGCTGAGTCGCTAAAATGTTCATATTAGCTTCCTAGTCTTAATTCCAAGTCATAAGTGATTTCTCACAGCTATGATATCTCCCACTTGGCGAGAAGAGCTACAGCAGTATCAATAAATCTGTGGATAAGTGGCTTGAAGGCACCATTGCTAGCAGTTACATCTAAATAAAACCCCATATTAACACTCATACAGTTGATTTAGCTAATGAAAGGAATAGTTTGACATTTTGTGAAATACGCTTTTTTTTTTGCTTTCTTGACGATAGATGAGAGAAGCGATACTGCTCCCGTGTCTGTACGCTAACTGTGAAGCTAGAGCTGGGAGGCGATTAGCCTAGCTTAACATAAAGACTGGAAGCTGGGAGCAACAGCTAGCCTGGCTCTTTCCAAAGTTAACAGAATCTGCCCACCAGCACCTCTAAAGCCCGCTAGGTGGCACATTATATCTTGTTTGTTTAATTTGTACAAAAACCAAAATGTAAAAATGATAATCTACATTTACATGAAGTTACATGCAGAAACTATTTCTTGGCATAACACAGTGATTTCCTGGACTCGCCTCTGGTTACAGATGGGAAAGAATGTTAATTTGTGAGCTTTAGAGGTGCTGGTAGGTGGATGTGTTATTTTACTACAGCTATACACTACATTTATACATTTGTTTCTGGTCACTTGTTAACGAACAACGAACAAATATGTAATATGATAAAAGAAACCTAATTAAAGCTGTTTACAAAACTAGAAATGGGTGTAACCATCTTGTCAAAGTAACAGAAGGTTTTCCCGTTCTTCCCATCCTGTTGACTTTGCGTGAATGCAACTTCTGTTGCTATGTGTTCTCAGATAAGGCTAAGTGGTGAGTGGACCTGTATATTTACACACACACCTGGCTGGTGAGCTTATTACAACACAAGGGTAATTCATCTGAGCTAGCCTCACATTTTATTATGAGCTAGCACATTACCTGGCTAAACAGCTTCGTCTTTGAATCCCTTTTTATTCAGTAAGTTGCTTCTACAGTGTACAAGCTTCTAAACCAATATTCACCCTTGACTTGATTGACATCTCAAAAAGTTTTTGTTGAATAGTGAAATCTATTTGAACATGTGCTCATGTAATGCTGTTTATTTTATTTAATAAAACTACAGTTTGTGACAGGACACCATGAACTGCACACAAGATCCATTATTACACTTTGTATAATGAAGCTTTAAACCACAAATAATTAAAATTAAAACTTAAAGCCTTCCAAAGCTTTTTTTCCCCTGATGCTCTCATGATCTCATTGTATGAGCGCAGTGTGCATGGCAGGGTGAGGGAAGGAGACACTACAGACCTTTTTCATTGCAGACATTTTGATTTGTCATATTAGGAAAGCAACAGGTGGAACTAATAACACTAATGATGACCTAGTTCCATCAAAGTGTCCTAGTAAGCCATGTCAGTGAGCCAGCATGCACAATACCCCTGGACCTGGAACAGCTAAATGAAATGAAGCCATTATTTATGTTATTAATTCCACCGGTGGTTTTCATCCTCTGACATATCAAAATGTCAACCTGAGAAGAGGTCTAATCAGCCAGAATAATTTACAACTCGTGTGGCTGCGCAGGGCTCTTAAATGAAACAATAATTCGCTAAATGAAATGTATGAAAGAAGTCGTTTGTGGACATTTTTCCTCTGCTCAGACCTTTAATATGCAAATATTAATAATAATAACAATTCTTCCGTTACGATCAAAGAATCTCCATCATATCAGAGGTGGATGACACTGTCTGGTCAGAATGTGATCTTTAATAAAGGCCAATATTAGCTTCATATATGGGTCCTCTGGCCCCGGTTGCCATTATTTACCAAAGAGGCGTTATGTTTGCCCTGTCCGTCTCCAGCTCCATCGTGTTCATGTTCAGCTGGGTTCAGACCACCGCTTTGATGCTGACCGGCACTAATTAGTGTGGGTGGTGCTTTCTAATGAAAGTCCTCATGGCATAAATGGTTTATGTGTGTGTTTACGCACTCAACACACTATCCCCTTAGAGTTCAAGGAGGAAGACTTAGCATTTTTATTTTGTCCTCATCATGTATATTTCATGAGGGGACACTGTTAATAATGTACGGCTTTTGTGGAGACTGGATACCCTTTATGTACACCTTATTAAATAAATGTGACCCGTCTTTTGTTTGCTATTGTTTTGATGTGTTCCACAATTTCTCACTTTTTACAAGACCTTCTCACCAAACACATCATCATCATCATCATTCAGTTTATTCACAAAACAGATAAAATACAAATGCAATCATACAAGACATAATAAGGATATGTGAAATGGGACACCCTGATAAGCTATCTGCAGCCTGTGAATAGGGGCCCAGACACTAAGCAAAACAAGGTTTTCTAACACATTTTCTAAAATGTAACCCTAACCTAATCCTAACCTAAAAAACTACTAAATGGTCCCAAGACATTTATTACATCAGTGTAAACATTGGTTAAAAGGTAAGATGCAATAAATAAAGACACATGGCAAATAAAAAATAATAGATTTACAATACAATTTAGATGGATTTCAGAGTAGAATAATTAGCTTAGAAGTCCCCAGTCATTTAGGGTATTCAAGCTTTAACATATTTTAGTAGTAACTGCTGCCTTAAGCGCTTTTTGAAAACAGATACAGATAGTGACATTTTTATGGTGTAATCAGTCTCATTCCACACCTGTGGACTGCAAACCACACAAAGGCTTGTACGTAAGTAAGTACGTAAGTTTTTAAAAATTATTCTATATCATCAATTGCTTTTCCTGTTCACCTGTGGCATGTTGAGTTGATTGTTGGGTCGGTGGTGTCGCGGTGTATTCTAGCCGCTTAACAAATACTATCATTGCCGACACACACACTCTGTCAGCACTCAGGTGGGAATACATTAATTGCTGGTTCGTAAACCTTCCCATGTTTTGGTTCAGATTAGAGCGAGCTGGAAGATTAATTTCCATTCAGGGTTGATCTATTTGCGTTGCGCCTCAAATTCTTATCACACTATGAGGAAAGACACATTGTGTGCTCCTCTGACTCACCCTCACATGCAGGCATACACATACACACACATACACACACACAGAAATGATCTGTATTTCTTCAGATTTTTTGCTTTAGTTTTATACTGGACATATTACCATGGGGGAAATGTAATGAATGTGATTTATTTCTACAAATTGCAAATGCAAATTGTCATCGGCCATTTAAGGGAATAGTTTGACATTTTAGAAAAAAGGTTATTGGATTTACCAAAAGTGAGCTGAGAAGATTGAGACCACTCTCACATCTATACACTAACTATGTAGCTAGAGCCAGCAGCTAAGCATAAAGACTGGAAGCAGAGGGGAAAAACACTCAGCATGGCTCTATCCAGAGTCAAATCCAAAACGATAATCCAAAAGATAACCTGAAAGGAGTTATGTGACAGTGGTCGTGGACTGATCACCCACTACTCATCACCTCATGTCGTCTCAAGTAGGCGCACTTGCAGAAAGTGCAGCTGATAGAAACAACTAGCCAGTAGTCTGTATTCATAACCCACAATCCAAGCATCATGGAAAAACTAAAAAAGCAAACTAGCCAATTACTTTCATGCTACTGTCTCTGCTGCCAATTCAGCATGTCTGATTGGCCAAATGGCCGCCAGAAAGGAGTGTGTAATGCCGCTCTGTCCTTACACACACACACACAAGCAGAAATAATTTCAGACCCGATGCACCCACAGTGCATCACGTGTGATTGTGTGATCTCAACTGGAAACTGTGTGAGTCTGTGTATCCTGGTGACCAACAGGACATATCATAACATTCACCTGTTGATGCACTAATCATGGGTTTCTCTCATCTGCTATGTTGCTATTAATGTTGCTCTCATCTGAAAATACAGCAGCTGATTCATGTGTGTGTGTCATTCAGTCAAAGCGCCTGTCATTATTTACTGCCCCTCCTACGCAAAACAATAGGCAGCATGGAAACCTCAGTGAGTCATAGCTTTCTGTAGGAGACCGTGCATCTCTCTCTCTCTCTCTCTGAACATGGTCGGCCCTGATGCCACTTAACTGGCTATGACCTGTCTGCACAAACCAGACACACACAAAAATATATCTGCAGACACCATGAGCTTGAACTTACCTAAAAAAAAAATTCTCCCAGAAAGTGTTTCAAGCCTGTTGGCAAGATAGAAAAGCAGACCCATTATATATTATGTATACAGACTGTTGTGCCAGAGCAGACAGTACGTATCGTCTGAATTAACATCCTGTTACAAAGGATGGATACACCCGGCTATGTGTGTGTGTGTGTGTTTGTGCTTGTATATATGTCATTAACCCAACAGCGGGTCATAAACTCAAAGGCTGTTGTCCTCATGATGGTTAACGAGACAAATAAAGGGTATGGACAAATTAACATAACCAAACCTTGACTTCACAGAGTTGAGTGTCTATAATATTACAACTAAATTGTGAATTAAGATATCTAAAAATTCTAGAATGCAAATAGGGACATGCATTTCCCCAAGTTTTAAACGGTGTTGACAGGAAAATGATCCACAAAATACATATATCAAGAAAGCATGAGTCAGAATGCAGTTTATTAAAATATAATAATTAAGCATGAAGGTTCATTCTGGACCTTGGAAACAAACCAACAAAAAAAAAAGAAGGAAAAAATCTCAACACAAGGTCCAACCAAAGCTTTCAACCACATGTTGTGGCTTTCTGCAGGAGATTTTGTTGCATAACTAATCCATTTCCGTGACAACTGAAGCTGACCTCCTGTTATTCCGACTTGGGAGCGTTCACAAATTATTCTAAGCTGCACTAACCCTGCAATCAGATACATCTCCTAAATTAGCTTCTTTTTTTGTGTGTTTTGTGTGTGTTTGTGCTAACAAGTGAAACCAGATACAAACAAATAGTACATAGCTTCTTTTAAATTAGCTGAATTGTTTGTATGAGTGTTAATATTGTATTTTAGCGATGGAGGCTTTGCAGCCATATTACTACACGTTTGTTGACACTTTTCACCAAGGGGGAGATATAGCTGTCATAAATTTACGGTAGCTCCAACTTGGAATTACAAGTCAGACGCTGACGTGAATGGTTTCTGCCATTTGGCTGCTCGCAGTAAAGGTCTGAACAATATGACGTGAACGCGACATGAGCAACAAGTTTTAACTTGTGTTGAGAATTTTTTCATCAAAATAAATAAATGTAGAAAGTGTAGAATACTTATAAATCCAAAGGTATTGCATTAACAAGATTAACAGTCTATAGCCATGCTAGCAGCTCTGTGAGGCTGTACTTAGGTACAGTGTTGCTTTGAGCTAAATGCTAACATCAGCATGCTAACATACCCACAATGACAATGTTAACATGCTGATATTTAGCAGGAATAATGTTTAGCGTGTTAGCATGCTAACATTAGGTAATTAGCACTAAACACAAAGTACAGCTAAGGTTTTTTGGGATGTCATTAGTTTTGCAGGGATTTGGTATAAACCAAAGTATTGGACAAATTGAAATTTTGACTAGATGCTGGTGCTAGATGAAAAGTCAGGGGATCACCAAAGATATTAGAATGTATCCTCTGTAAACCATGACATCTCTACAACATTTTAGGCCAGTCCCTTACTGGTCAAGATATTTCAGGACCAAAGTTGTGACACACAGACATTGCCATCCAGAGCCCTGCAGCTAGCATGGCTAAAAATGAACACACTAGCTAAAAATTGTCAAACAAGTCACAAGGTCTTAACCCTGTGGCTTTTACATGGTCCCCAGAGGACGAATGCCAATTATTTTGGTGACCCCAACTTTTCCTCTAGTGCCACCATTAAGATAAATTTTCCACTTGTATTTTAGAAATGTCAATAGGGCCTATCTAAAGGGCAGATTGCCCAGACTTTTACGAACCCCATTCATGCCCCCCAGAAGATTAAACCTTCCGATATTGCACACTGCGCGAGCTAGTAAAGGGTGTCAGGATTTCTCATAATCTAATAGGCAGATTGCCATGAAATGAGCACATTCATGCTACCAAGGGAGCCCATGACCTTTCCTTTACTCCCACACTCAGGACAAACTTTACATTTTTTGTCCAATTATGAGTAAGGCTCTAAGAACAGCAATATTGCCATCATGTCATTCATTGTGCCTAGCACTTTTATAGTGTGGTATGAAGGAACATTGCAGCTTCTAGGGGCCGCTAATGGTGCTTTAGACTTTAAATCTTGTTCCTATGTGCTTATAATGGAGCATGATGGATAATCTAAATTATTGATGTCAAACAAATGGTATAAGGTTGAATATGTACAGCCAGCACTGTGCTTTAAATTAGTATTGGAGTCAGTGACAGCAGCTTTGTCACATTCCTCAAAATTCCTTTAACTGCTCCGGTTTAATCCTCTCCTGTGTCTGTGTATTTTTTTTTAAGTGGAGTTGTCATTCATGTTGACTTTTTAAGATTTAACAAGGCCGCTGTTCATGCATGAAGCTCCTCCAACAGGTTTATGCGTCGTCAGCTTTGATAGAGCTTGAGATGTGACACATTTTTGATTTTCCCTCACTAGCAAGCAGACAGTCAGACAGCGGGAAGCAATGCAACAGGCTTTAATTTAATGCTTTAGGGGGTCAGTGAGTTTACAAAGCAGCATGGAAAATGTAAAAGCCTTTCAAATTTTCGGCTTCCACTCACACACAAGAGACTTTTGGGTATGTGTGTATTCCTATGCGCATGAATGAATTTGTACTTTTGTATGTTTGCTTATTAAGGAAAAAAACATGTACTGTGTGTGTGTGTGTGTGTGTGTGTGATCAATAATCAGTATTGTATCTTATCCACTGAATAGTTTTTGTGCTTTCCTGTGTTTTAAATGGTCTTTTTTTCTTTCCTTTCTATTAGTTTTTATGTAAAGCCCATTGAGTTTTCCCATTTGTATGAAATGTGGTATATAAATAGATTGCCTTGCCTATAGGGGTGTTGCCTATATAAGTACTGCATGTACAGCTGCGTAAGTGAAGATATGATGGTCTTATTTAGTGTGTGTTTGTGTGTTTAGGACCTGGGCATGGAGTCAACATCTCTGGATGACGTGTTGTACCGCTACGCCAGCTTCAGAAACCTGGTTGACCCCATCACGCATGACCTGATCATAAGCCTGGCACGATATGTCCACTGCCCCAAGACGGTAGGACACACACACACACACACACACACACACACATAAAAATCATCAAACGTGAAGAATACTTAGTAAATATTGCAGATTACAGTAAACACGCGTGTGCATGCTCACATACACACGCACACATACCAACGTGATTCATTGCGTTGCTGCTATCGGGTGATCTGACTCATTTTGTCTGACACTATTAGGTTACGGAAGCGCTCTAAGTGGTTGTGTGGCTGTGTGTGTCCTTGAGGGAACTACCGCTCCTTGTGTTTGTTCATTCATGTAGTCCAGTATGTCATTGAGGGAGAGAGAGAGGGAAAGAAAGCGTGGCAGCAGCCATACTGGATGAATAATGGAGGGAGGGAGGAGGAGTGATGGAGATGAAGATAGGAATTAAAAGGCCTGGTATGTAATTGCAGCGTTGTGCTGAAACACTGTTGCCCCAATGGTGACTGTTTTAAAAGGCTTATTTTAAACCAGTGCTGAGCCTATTTTAATCTATTTATTGTAAAAAGTCATCTAGATCTGAGAATCTAGATCTATTATTTCTAGACCTCTGGGTGACATCTTTCCTGCTGCCTTAAATGAAGCAAATGCATTTCTGAGATGATTTAATTGATGAGTTAATTGTTCTGATCCATGTGTGAGTGATGTGTGTCTATTACATTTTTCCCCTGACCTCGCCAAGACCTCATGAAACTCCTTAATTTGATCTATTTCCTGTGAAAACAGGATGCTGGAGATGTAGGGTTCATTAGTGTAATTTCGTATATCTGCACAAAACCAGCTCCCATATGAAAAATAAAGATATACTTACAAAACACTTTGGGACAGAGCACGAAAACATGCGGGCTAGGAAGCCTGTCGGGTTCCTCCCTATGTTCCCAGGGTCCTATGTTCACAGCATGTGTGTCTCTTGATATAAACTAACATTGTAAGAGATTGGTAAGAGATTGGTAAGGGCTGTCTTCGCAGTTCAAGAACAAAGGCAGATGGACGTTTCAAATGCAGTTTGAATGGAAAACATCTGTGGAGATATAAATATCTAAAGTCAAGAAAACTGTCCTGCCTGCAAATTTGAGGGCGTAGGTTCAGTAATCAGCAATCAGTAGGCTATAAGCTGTTGGTGGGTGATTTCAACATATTGACCCAGGGAAACATACATTGAACATTGCTGAGAACATAAAACCCTTTGAAAGGTCTCCTTAATGTGTCATATTAAGAGGATATTGAGCTGGGGAACATAAGACCCTGGGAACGTAGAAAGGTAAGCTAACATTAACGTAACTTTCAGTCAGCTGTCTTTCATTTTACTGTTGCTGGGAATGAGTGCAGGGTTAATGTCAATTCAATTCAATTCAATTCAGTTTTATTTATATAGCGCCATATCATAACAAAGTTATCTCAGGGCACTTTTTCTAGTAGAGCAAGTCTAGACCGACTCTTTATATTTACAGAGACCCAACCTTTCCCACCATGAGCAAGCACTATGCGACAGTGGCAAGGAAAAACTCCTTTTTAACAGGTAGAAACCTCGAGCAGAACCAGGCTCTAGGTGGGCGGTCATCTGCCTCGACCGGTTGGGTTGAAGGGGGAGAGAGAGAGCAGGAAGAAAGAGAACATACAGCAGCACAATACAGTTTCACACAGAGATGTAACGCAATGGCCGCGGCAATGGCATGGCTGTCAACACCAACAGAAACAATACTAAGAGCAATCTTACAGCAGCAATACTAATAATAATAGCAACAGCAGCTGCAGCAGCGGGTGCAGAGGAGGAGCACGGGGGCAGCAGGCGGCCGCAACCATAGATCCAGACCCCACAGCTCCGGAGGCAGAAACACCTGCAGAAAGCAACAGAAGAAGAGAGAAAGGGGAGAGAAAGCACACAACTACGGGAAGAAGTTGAATTAGTAACAAGCATTGATGGGATATGAGGGCTTACAGATGGAGAGGAAGAGGAAGAGGAGGAGAGAGGAGCTCAGTGCATCATAGGAAGTCTCCCGGCAGTCTAGGCCTATAGCAGCATAACTAAGGGGGGGCTCAGGGCTCACCTGAGTCAGCCCTACTATAAGCTTTATCAAAGAGGAAAGTCTAAAGCCTACTCTTAAATGTGAGGAGGTTGTCCGCCTCCCGTACACAAACTGGGATCTGGTTCCACAGGAGAGGAGCTTGATAGCTGAAGGCTCTGGCTCCCATTCTACTTTTAGAGACTCTAGGAACCACAAGGAACCTTGCATTCTGGGAGCGCAGTGCTCTAGTGGGGTAATAGGGTACTATGAGCTCTTTAATATGATGATGCCTGACCATTAAGGGCTTTGAAGGTAAGGAGAAGGATTTTAAATTCTATTCTGGATTTTACAGGGAGCCAGTGAAGAGAAGCTAATATTGGAGAGATATGATCTCTTTTCCTGGTTCTTGTCAGTAAACGTGCCGCAGCATTCTGGATCAGCTGGAGAGTCTTAAGGGACTTATTAGGGCAGCCTGATAGTAGAGAGTTGCAATAGTCCAGCCTAGACGTAACAAATGCATGGACTAGTTTTTCTGCATCTGTTTGAGACAGGATGTGCCTGATTTTTGCAATGTTACGTAAATGAAAAAAGGGAGTTAAAGGACATATCCTGATCAAAGATAACTCCAAGATTCCTTACGGTGTCGCTGGAGGCCAGGGCAATGCCATCTAGAGAAACTATATCTTTAGATAATGTGTTTCGAAGGTGTTCGGGGCCAAGTACAATAACTTCGGTTTTGTCTGAGTTTAACATCAGAAAATTGCAGGTCATCCAGGTTTTTATGTCCTTCAGGCATGCTTGAAGTTTAGCTAATTGATTAGTTTCATCTGGCTTGATCGACAAATATAATTGGGTATCATCTGCATAACAATGAAAATTTATGGAGTGCTTCCTAATAATATTGCCCAAAGGAAGCATATACAAGGTGAACAGAATTGGTCCAAGCACAGAACCTTGTGGAACTCCGTGACTAACTTTGGTGTGCATAGAGGATTCATCATTGACATGTACAAACTGATATCGATCTGATAAATAGGATTTAAACCAGCTTAGTGCGGTGCCTTTAATGCCAATTAAATGTTCTAGTCTCTGTAATAGAATGTGATGGTCAATGGTATCAAATGCGGCACTAAGATCTAGTAAGACAAGTACAGAGACAAGTCCTTTGTCAGATGCAATTAGAAGGTCATTTGTAACTTTCACTAGTGCTGTCTCTGTGCTATGATGCACTCTAAATCCTGACTGAAAATCCTCAAACAGCTTATTGTTGTGTAGAAAGTCACACAACTGATTGCCAACTGCTTTCTCAAGGATCTTAGAGAGAAAAGGAGGGTTAGATATAGGTCTATAATTAGACAAAACCGCTGGATCAAGAGTGGGCTTTTTAAGAAGAGGTTTAATTACAGCTACTTTAAAGGACTGTGGCACATAGCCTTTTAATAAGGACAGATTGATCATATCTAGTAAAGAAGTGCTAACTAAGGGTAAAATTTCTTTAAGCAGCCTAGTTGGGACGGGGTCTAAGAGACACGTTGATGGCTTAGATGAGGAAATCATGGAAGTTAGCTGATTAAGGTTGATGGGAGAAAAGCAGTCTAAATGTACATCAGGTTTTACAGTTGTTTCTAAGGTTCCTGTGTTTGAAGATAAGTCAGTACCAACTGAGGGCAGGAGGTGCTGAATTTTGTCTCTAATAGTTAGAATTTTATCATTAAAGAAGCTCATGAAGTCGTTACTACTGAGGTCTATAGGAATACATGGCTCAACAGAGCTGTGACTCTCTGTCAGCCTGGCTACAGTGCTGAACAGAAACCTGGGGTTGTTCTTATTTTCCTCTATTAATGATGAGTAGTAGGCTGCTCTGGCATTACGGAGGGCCTTCCTATAAATTTTAAGACTATCTTGCCAGGCTAAACGTGATTCTTCCAGATTGGTGGAACGCCATTTCCTTTCAAGTTTTCGCGATGTTTGTTTTAGTTTGCGGGTTTGCGGGTTATACCATGGAGCTAACCTCCTCTGTTTTATTATCTTCTTTTTAGAGGGGCGATAGAGTCAAGTGCTATTCGTAGTGAGCCTGCAGCACTATCAACAAGATGATCAATTTGATGACTAAAGTTAACATAGGAGTCATCTGTTACATTGAGACATGGAACTGAATTAAATGCCGATGGTATCACTTCCTTAAATTTAGCAACAGCACCATCAGATAGACATCTAGTGTAGGAATGTTTGCCTAATGGCGTGTAGTCCAGTAATAGGAATTCAAAAGTTAATAAAAAATGGTCTGATAAAAGAGAATTCTGTGGAAAGACTATTAGATGTTCAATTTCTATGCCATAAAGAAGAACAAGGTCGAGGGTGTGGTTAAAACAGTGAGTGGGTTTATGTACACTCTGACAGAAGCCAATTGAGTCTAATAATGAGATAAACGCAGCACTAAGGCTATCATTTTCTACATCCACATGAATATTACTATTACTATTACTATCACCTACAATAATTATTTTATCTGTTTTAAGGACTAAACCTGATAAGAACTCTGAGAATTCAGATAAAAATTCAGAGTACGGTCCAGGAGCTTGGTACACTATAACGAATAGAACTGGCTGTAGTATTTTCCAGGTTGGGTGTGAAAGACTAAGAACAAGGCTTTCGAACGAGTTATAATTTAGTTTAGGTTTGGGTTTGATTAATAGGCTTGAGTCAAAGATGGCTGCAACTCCACCTCCTCGGCCTGAGCCTCGAGGAGTGTGAGTATTAATGTGACTGGGGGGAGTGGATTCATTTAGGCTAACATATTCATCCTGACACAGCCAGGTTTCAGTAAGACAGAATAAATCAATATTATTATCTGATATTAGATCGTTCACTAGAACAGCTTTAGATGAGAGAGATCTGATGTTCAAGAGTCCACATTTAATTCTCCTATTTTGTTGTACTGTTGCAGTGGTGGTTTTACTTTTTATTAGGTTTTTATGTGTAACTCTTCTGTTTACTTTTGATTTAAATAATTTAAGTGATTTAAGTGGTCGGGGGGCAGACAACCTCTCTGTGGAGCTAATAAATTCGGCCAGATTTCTAGATATGAGAGCGGCTCCATCCAAAGTGGGATGAAATGATCATCAAATGAATCCTGTACTTGATGGGAAGCCAGTGTAAGGAAGATAAAATGGGTGTGATATGAGATGTCCTGCTGGACCGGGTCAACAGCCTTGCAGCAGCGTTCTGGACCATTTGTAGACGGTCCAGAGACGACTTGCTGAGGCAGGTGAGGAGGGAACTGCAGTAGTCTAGCTGGGATGATATAAAAGCGTGAATGATCATCTCTAGCTCAGCTTGAGATATAACGGACAACATTTCTTAGATGGAAAAAAACATGTACGAGTCAATGATTTGACATGTTGATGGAAGTACATAGCCTGATCAAACATAACACCAAGATTTCTAAGATTTGACTGTACAGCAGAAGAAAGGGACCCAATACACTGAGCAACCTTGGAAGCTATGCTATTTGAACCAATGATGAGGACCTCTGTCTTATCTGTGTTCAGCTGTAAAAAATTGTTAGCCATCCAGTCCTTAATGGCAGTCAGACAATCATGCAAAACAGTCAGTTTGTCTGTGTCATCAGGCTTAAACGAGACATACAGCTGGATATCATCAGCGTAGCAGTGATAAGAAATTCCTTCAAATGTGCTAATAATATGACCCAAGGGAAGCATGTATAAAGCAAATAAAATAGGACCCAAGACAGAGCCCTGAGGCACGCCACAGGCAAGAGCAGCAGTTTCAGACGTGTAGGGACCAAGTGACACAGAAAAACTCCTATCTGAGAGATAGGAGGAGAACCAGTCCAGGGCGCTCCCAGAGACACCCACCCACTGCCTGAGCCTGTCAGTAAGGATGCTGTGATCCACAGTATCAAAAGCTGCGCTAAGATCCAGTAACCAGTATCCAGTGGAATACTTCTGACGGAAACCAGATTGGAATTTATCTAAAATGTTGTGTTCAGTCAAAACAGTAGTGAGCTGATTGGCAACAACTTTCTCTAATATCTTTGAGACAAAAGGCAGCTGGCGAAAGGCATGGACCAATAGTACATTTTTAGGTATCGAAAGTAGGTGAAATATCTACAAGGCTTGAGGAAGGTTTCATACTGCCCACCAGATCAATGAGGTCTTGCAGGGAAATAGGAGAGAAATAGTCCAAAATTGACAACTGAGTTGGATGATTAGAAAAGGGAATAGAAATAGGGGTGAAATAAGTTACTGCAGTCCTTATTTGAAAAAAAACAGGCACATCAGGAGGTGCAGGAGTGACAATGTTATTAATGGTGTCAAACAGGACTTTAGGGTTGCGTTTACTTGAAGAAATTAGGTTAGTGAAGTAAGAAGCCTTCGCATCCTTAACGATGTTGTTATACTCTGTTATAAGGTCTTTGTAATAGAGACGGTGAACATGGAGCTTGGTGAATTTCCACAGTCGCTCTACCCTCCGACATTTATGCCCAAAACAATGAATAGTGTCATTTAACCAGGGGGATGAATTGACGAAGAGAACAAGTCTCATTTTACTAGGTGTCACTTTATCCAAAACGGCGTAGCGATGTGTATTAAAAGAGTGGACAAGACTAGCAACGTCAGCGTGAGAAGACAGCACTGCACTCTGGTCAATAGCTGCAGAAAACTTCTCAGCTGAGAGGTGATTTAAGATGCAAGAGAAATTTACACGTTCACTGGGCAGAGAATCTAAATTAAGACAAGTTGAATAAAACACATTCATGGTCAGTAACACGCAGCTCCTCGGAGCAAATAGAATCAACATTTAAACCAAGCGTAAAAACAAGGTCCAAGGTTTGACCCCTGATGTGTGTGGGACCAGACACGCATTGAATAAAATTAAAGGAGCCAGTGACATTAAGAAAATCAGTAGCAAAGCTGCATGAAACATCATCGACATGAATATTAAAATCACCAACCATAATAACTCTGTCCAAGCTAATGATGGATGATAAAACATCACTGAATTCAGACAAAAGAACTATTAGAGCCAGAGGGTTGGTAAATTAAAATTCAATAAAATAGATTTAAATTACCAACTTTGGTCACCTGCAGTTTCAAGGAGGAGGAGAAAACCCCAGTGCTCACGTCTGACTTGGGAAGCAGTTCCATGACTACTCATTTTGTATTAAGTTTGTCTCAGTTATATATTGTATTTTAGTTAATTTTGGTATCATATTTAAACACAAATTTAATTTTGTTTTTGTATGTTGTTGCCTTGTGGGTGGAAATCAAATCAAGAGATGGCAGCTTTGTTCTGTGTTGCCTGTAGATACATAAAGATTGGATTGGAATTAATCAAACTACGTAAAATTGATATGGAGTGAACCTGGAGCTTTTAGGGCCCAGGAGTTGCCTGCTTTGCCCCGTTGGTAATCCAGCCTTGTTTGCTTTTGTATGTGTGAGCAATGTAAGTTATATAAGTTGTAAATTGTTTCTGTTATTGTTTTTATCAAAGATAAATAAAAAAAACAACTATTCAGCTGGACTCTGCTTACCAACAATCTTTTGAGTCCAATCTAGTAGTGATACTTTGTGGTACTGGTTCTGAACATAGTGCACAGCAAGTCATTGTACTCATCAATGTTGTTAACTGACACCAGATGACCTCCAATCTGGACACAGGCTTTCTGAAATCCAACAGAAAGAAGAGGAAGAATTAGTCTTCACCAGTGTTGGAATAAGTACTCAGATCATTCACTTAAGTAAAAGTACTAATACATACACCAATGTAATAGTCCTGCAGTCTGTTGCACCAGCTTTTGTTTAAGTGCTTAGTTTGAAGTGTGGGAGTTGCTTAGCCTGCGAACCACAAGAATCCGCTAGCTCATGTTTTATTTGCTCTGGCAGACGGATTCCCAGCCGACCTGGCCTGTGTCGGGCCAATCACAACCGTTTATCTAATATGGGGCAAATTGGTCTGGCGATGTCAGGCTAGGAGTTTCTCTATAACAGATTGCACCATACAACTTAGTTACAACATCGAGTTGAGATAGAACTTAAGATCAGCAGAGTCACTTCACTAAGATGGAAGTTTTCCAGAGACTTTGTTGGGATTGGTCTTAATGTACATATGTATGTGCGATACAGCCATCCTCACTTTAGCAAAAAACACCTTAGCAAGTATAACAGAAGCAATCGATTTTTGATCATTGAATTATTAATGAGGTAACGGACAAACGCTGTGTATCATTCGTTAGCTTGTTCACACGTGACAGCATACTTTACTTTCTCCTTATTTAATTAAACAGTCTTGTAGGTCTTTTAAATTCCATCCCTAGTTAGTTGTGACTTTTCTGTCCAAATGATGCACCAACATCACTCTGACAATGTTTTGATTTCAGTCGACTTAGATCAGTTATAGTGAAGCTGATGCAACAGGCTGCAGCATTCTAAGTCTTAGTTAAGTAAAAGTACAAAAGTATTACCAGCAAAATGTACTTAAAGTGACAAAAGTAAAAGTACTCACTATGCTGAACGACCCCTTTCATAGTGTTATTATAGGATTATTATCAGTGATGTATTAATCTGCAAGCTGCATTTTGTTGTAGTTGGTTGACAAAAACCTGCACTTCTGTCTATAGCCCCTTTCAGACATGAACCCCTTTACATTAATCTGATTCCAATTTAACATGTTGGTCTCATGTCTGAATAAACACCCAAATCACTTTTACATAAAAGTCACGACGGCAATCTCACTTGGCATGAGTCTGAACTACGTAAAGGTTATTTGAAGCTATTCAACCATCTGACAAGCAGTTCTGATAGAGTGTACTGGCCTCTGAAGGGTACAGTTCTTGAGTAACTGTGCTTAGTTACTTTCTACCACTGGTCTTCACTGACACTTCACTGTGTGTGTGTCTGTGTGTGTGTCACCTCTGCATAATAGTGGGTTTTATCAGTATAGAAGGCCTTCACACACTGTTTGTTGCTGCCAATCAGATGCCCATTTTGACCACTGATCCTACATGATTTGGGCAGATGTTTTTTACACGCTTCGTTAAGATCCACTGTAACACAGAAAAAGATGTGTTGTCAGTTTTGTGTTCCTGTTGTCTGTGTTGAACATATTTTGTGACTGTTTGGTTCCTACGGGCAGCAGAGTCTAACATGGACATCAGAACCTCCAGAAGAAGGATGGAAGTTGCCACAACAGGACGCATGGCTCAGGGCTCTCTGACTCTCCACAACTGGAATATGACCTGGAAATGTCATACAGGTCATCTCTGTTACAGACAGCATGCAGTCACATGATATGATATATGAATTATTATTTTAAAAAAACTTGAGAGAAAACAAATTAGAATAAAAAGAGACTATCAGGGCAAAGAGTACGTCTTCCAGAAGACAATACAGACAAGTAGACAGAGGAGGACAATGACAAGACTACCATTTCTAAACTGGTCACCCAATATGGATGTGATGTGAACACATTCATTTACAGCTGAGAATCAACACTTTAACCTCGTCATTGTGATATTTCAAATCCAATGTGCTGCAGTACAGAGACAAAACATTTTCTGTCTTCAGTCTGAACAGAAATATCAGCTGCTTGGTTCAGTTTTCTGCTCCAAAGATCTCAGATCAAAGTCCTTTTCTGTTGTCCTGAAACACAGAGACAAAAAGGACTCACCTCAGGTTTGTTGGTGTTGTTCCTCGTCCGTCTGCCGTCTGAATGCCAGTCTGATCTTTGTTATCTGATCTTTAATACTCATATGTGATGCCCTGGATACGTGTCGATTTTAATGTTAAAACACAGAAAAGAAGGCGTGTGAAGAACTAAGTGCCAGTAAAAACAAAGACACATCGTCCTGCAGTGAACTTGGATGTGTATTTTAATATAATGAGGCACATGACACTGAGACACACAGCCTGTGTGCTGCAGCTCACAGAGACCTTCCTGAGGGTCTGAATGTTGTTTCAGAGACTCCTCCATCCTGACAGGAACACAGCTCAGACAAGGAGATACTGAATCTGTTCATTACTAACTCAAAATGTTGTCAAACTTAGTGATATTGAGTCTAATAATAATGGAGTCAGTGTAGTGCAGCATACTTTTTCACCTCTCTCACTCTCTCATATCTTTATGCATTCACTGAAACCTGTGAGATAGGGGACCAACATCTGCAGGAGTAATATGACTCTCTCTGAAGAACACATTCCTCTTCCTGCAGACTCAAGATGCACAACCAACAGATGGAAGCTGTGCCAATAACTTTAACAAAGACACACCGTCCTGTAGCGAACTTGGGTTTGCATTTTAAACAGACACTGAGACACACAGCATGTGTGCTGCAGCTCACAGAGACCTTCCTGAGGGTCTGAATGTTGTTTCTGAGTCCCCTCCATCCTGACAGGAACACAGTTCTGACGAGGCAATAGTGAAGTTGTTCATTACTGACTCAAAACGTCATCAAACTTAGTGATATTGAGTCTATGATAAAGTCACTGTGGTGCAGTTAGCAAAAATACATTTTAATTTCAGTTTGACCTTAAAGCTGAAAGTCAGCACTTTAACCTAATAGTCTTTGTTTCATTTCAGATCCAATGTGCTGCAGAGACAAAACCACTGACAATGTCTCTGTCCAGATACTTCTGGATGGATTACTGAACACTTACTTACTTACCACAAAAATCACCACAAAGAGATGCAAAACATAACGTTCATGATTCACTTCAGTGGTAAAGTTAGTTACCTTTTACAATACCCATACCATAACCACAGATGACTTCCTTCTGTTTTTTTATGGACTTTACCTTACTTGACCTTATACAACTCTTAGATAATGTTTATTGTGGTTGGCTCTTGAGAGCGTGCATGTGAAGTACGTGTCACACACACACACACACACACACACACACACATATGCACGGCCGCAAGTGACTATTAATTACTACTTCATCATGGCTCAATACAGTCACATCATCTCCATGAGGGAGCACAATACACGGATACAATCCCCACACTGATCACCATATATGGATGTGAACATATTTAATTTAAAGCTGAAAGTCAGCACTTAACTTTATAGACATGATATTTGAAATCTAATGTGCTACAGTACAGAGACAAACTATTTTCTGTCTGCACTGAAGATTCAGAACTTTTCCGTTCTCCTGTCTGTCTGTCTGTCTGGCGGTTAAGTTTGAGTAGCGTGTACTCATCATGGATGTATTATAAGAACGTATGAATTATAAGTTATTTTTGTACATCCGTGGTACTCCTCTTTATCCTCCTCCTCCTCTCGAGCGTCACATTTTACGACAGTACCAGTGTCTTTACGTCAGCCGCTTCTCATAACATCAAACAATATGGCAGATGCGGTGCAGTGTCCCGGTTCTGGGGAGGTTTTAATGGAAAACCGGGAGAGTTCAGCAGCGGGGACAGACAGCGGGACACCGGGAGCAGCTGCCCGGGACAAACCCGTGTGTCTGATCGTGCTGGGCATGGCGGGGTCCGGGAAAACCACCTTCGTTCAGGTAAGTTGGCGAGTGTGGCGAACGGTAGCTAACTGCATGAGTTAGCGTCTTCAGCCGGGCAACGCTAAAGAAAGTTAAGTGTTCAAAAAACTCCAAGTACTTGTTAGACATTAGTGGATATGATAGAAAATTGCGGTAATCGGTTCCCTTGCTAGCTAATACTCACTATTGGCTGTGTACTGTAGGCTAATACTAGCTACAGCCTCTCGTTTGTACATTTCAGATTTGTGTACAGAGAGGATGAATACAAGCTAGCTTAACTCGCACAAGCCTCGCAGTTCATTTGACAACACTTGGAAGACATTTGTAGTTTCCTCGGACCTTTTTAATCAGCTGGAACTAAAAGTATTCAGTGGGCTACACAATAAAGAGGACTTCTAACCCGTTTCCGGTCCTGCATCAGGGCGAACCCGTGTTCCCTTGGTGACTGAATCCCACACCGGCGGTCCCGAGCACTTAAATGCGCGTTCACGCGGCAACAGGTTGTTTACCAGCATACAGTTTGCTTAACATAGGTCTGGTGATATTCTACGTTTTCCTTATTGTCAGCAAACCCAATGAAAAGACCCAAACCTGCAGTGAATGTATCTACTAACAAGTAGTGTGTGTGTGTGTGTGTGTGTGTGTGTGTCAAAGCTTATGTGGCATAGAGCTCCATTGTTGTGACCATCTGTTTTCTGTAAAACTTTTATAAAACAGAAACCGTTCAGAATAACACCACGTCATGCCTCTTTTATGTACAGCAGCTCTCTGTTTTGATCTCATGTTTTCTCCAGAGGCTGACGGCTCACCTTCACTCTCTTAAAGCTCCTCCATATGTCATCAACCTGGACCCTGCCGTCCACGAAGTCCCCTTCCCTGCAAACATTGGTGAGCACCAGTCTATTTCCTGGACACACGGGACATATATTTAACAGTGCTGTTCAGCTGAACAGAGAGTGAACTGAGGCTCACATACAGTTACAGTAACTACAGCACATTCCTAATTTTAGATTTGGAGGTTTTATGCAGAGTTAGAGTCGGTCCAGACAGACAGTCTTCAGCTGTTTGTCCTTCCTGCTCTCTGTAGCCTTCAGTCTGTCTGTATGTCTGTCTGTCTGTCTTCTTTCCTGCAGATATCAGGGACACTGTGAACTACAAGGAGGTGATGAAGCAGTACGGCCTCGGGCCAAACGGAGGCATCGTGACGTCACTCAACCTGTTCGCTACACGCTTTGATCAGGTGACTCAGTCTGACTCCACCTCCTCTGTGAACAGTTTAACAAGACTAAAGCTCTGGATTATTTAAATCAAAGACTTTAGTTTAATTTAAAGATCTGAACTATGTAAACTAAAGCTCTGCACCATTTAGCTTAAAGCTCAGAAATGTTTAAATTATTTAATGCTCTTGACTGGTTAAATTAAAAGTCAGGACTATTTAAATTAAAGCTCTCGACTGTTTCAACTAAAGGTCTGGACCGTTCAAACCCAAACTCTGGACTGTTTAAAGTACGGCTGTATTGTTGACAAGGTTTTTGTTTGTTCTGTAAAAATGATTTTGTGGGAATTCTCAATTTCCCATTTACTTCTGGCAAAATTTAAATTCCAGATAAATATATTACATTTACCGCAAGTTATCCACCCCGTACCTCTGTTTGCCCTCAAAGATTTGGTACATGCTGCTTTAGTTATGGAGGATTAGAGCTGAGGGGGAGGCAAAGATACTGCATGAAGTGAATTTGAGTCAAAAATTACACTCCTTCTCAGAGTCATAACTCAGTCAAATCTGACCACACAGACATGAAACACATTGATGTCATAAATCCATAAATCTGCTTAGAAATCAGAGAAAAAGAGGCTGCAGAACCTGCCTGAGAATCCTCCTATTTCTAACTTTTCTTCAGTATCACAGTGATCCAGTGATAGTTGTCTGTACATCCATGGGTACACTGCCAACAGGAGCGGCTAACAGCTAATTCAGCAGACTTTTAATGGTGCTAATTTGCCAAAATGTAAACAAATATAGATTAAAAAATGGGTCTGAAAAGAGAACAGCAGTACCCACCTGTAACTGACATTACAACAGACCAGTTGATGAGCTTTTACAGGGTCTTGCTCTCCTGATGGTTTTATTTTTTAATGTCATCATATTGGTTCCCAAATAGGCCTATATGTTGATGTTAGCATGTTTAGCAAAAACATTTTTGATTTCCTCCATTTTCACACACAAGTCAAATGTCACACTGAGCTGATTAAAACATAAATAAAGTAGAAGGACAAGCAGCTCTTCCTGTGGGAAAAAAAACTCAGAGATCCACTTTAAAATACAAGGACGTCGCTCCGGACGGGATTTAAACTACAGGAGGAGCAGCCAGTTCACAGAAAAACAGGGGGTCATTGTGGCTGTAATTATTATGGGGTGGGGGTGAAAAATGACTCTGTGTTGGGATTAAAATCACTGACCAGAGCAGGTGCTGTTAAAATCAGCCCACCTCCCCTGCGGACATAAATCCAGTCCGGATGGAGCTTTAGACGGTAAATCCTGTCCTCCTCTGGAGCTACATGAAACTGTTTTAGTTTCCTAATGCAGAGTGTGAACAAACTGAGGTTATATAACAGGTGTGTGTGTTTGTGTGTATGTTCTTCAGGTGATGCAGTTCATAGAGAAGAAGCAGCAGAATCACCGGTCAGTATCAGCCTGTGTGCTTCTGTCTGTCCCTGTGTTGTCTCTGTTCAGCTGGGTGCGTTACAGCGCTGCAGACGTCTTCTACTGTCGACCATGTGGGCATTTCCATCCTCATCCTAGTCTACCGAGTCTTCCTGTTTGCCTTTGTGGTTGTAGAATAGATATGTGGAGGAGCAGCTGCCGATTGGTCTTTTATTCCAGCAGTAAAACAACTGTCTGTTTTTCCATAAACCCGTAACACCTCATGGGTGTTATGACTGGTTATCGTGTTGTGATGTTTTATCAGTCCTTCCAGGTCACATGCTTCTGGTCATGTGAAAAGACACATGTTTAACCTTCAGAGGTATTTCTACTCATGGGATCACTAAGGACAGCAAGATATTGTATCACGGTTTGATAACAGATGAAGTTGTATTGAGAAGCGACTCGTATCTCTAAAGGTTTACTGGTTGCCTGAAATAAAGGACAGCAGAGTAGGAAATGATGTTTATTGTCTCCTTTTCCAAGTTGTTACAAGTAAAAAGTGACAAAAAAAGACGTTGTGAACGCCACATCGGTCGTGGTTCAAATTGTGAACATGGTGACCTCACCTGAAGGCTTCAGCAGGTCACTGATTTGAACTTTGCCCACCTGTCCCTCCCCACCTGCTCACGCTGCTTCAGTCTGGCTGCAACAAACTCTTCCTCCATAAACACCACTCTCTGTTTACACTAAGCTTATCTCTCCTGTGTATTGTTGTGTCTGATGACCTTTGACCTCTGCAGATACGTGCTGATTGACACCCCGGGTCAGATTGAAGTCTTCACCTGGTCTGCGTCTGGAACCATCATCACAGAGGCTCTGGTAGGTGTGCGCGCTGGGTTTTGGTTTGCTTTTCTTAATCGATAATATCACAGTCACTTTATATTCCACGTGTGTGTTTCAGGCGTCATCCTTCCCCTGTGTCGTGATCTACGTGATGGACACGTCCCGCAGCGTCAGCCCCGTCACATTCATGTCCAACATGCTGTATGCCTGCAGGTACCAGACTGAACTACTGACTAAATCACCCTCAGTACAAAGAAAGATCTGTTTTATTGGCACTTATTGACGTTATTTTGGTAGTGTTGTCCATCAGTTCTATCGGTAATAATAACATCGTGCTCACCATGTTAAAATCTTGAGATCTATGAACATGCCAGACGATCAGACAGGTTGGAAACAAATCTCCAGGTTATTTGGAGGAGAACGTGGGTCTATTTTTAGTGATGTGTTCCCAGATCTCAGATATTAACTTGGTAACTACAGTTTGAATAAGCGATAGAACCAAAACCTGAATGAAACCTCTGTTGTTATAAACGGTCCCTTTAAGTCTGTTTGAAAATGTGAGTTGATTGATTCAATTGAAGTTTTAGTTTTTACAAATACCACCACAGGGACAAACACTGGACTCCTCTTAAAATCATAAAAAAATTATCTTAATATCATCTGAAGTAAGTTATGTATGTGAAAAGCAAATATTAAACTCTTTTATATGTATGAGCTGAGATGGCGTTTGACAGCAGTGACTTTAGTTTTCCAGCAGGGGGAGCTACAGGACAGATAAGACAACTGATGTGTCCCAATAACATGCTGCATACTAACTGCATACAGTATGTACTATGTGCTAATTGTTGATAGTATACTGTTTTCACAGTTTTTTTGAAATCAATATACTTGACCTGTCTGTTCTAGCAGGAAATGACACGATTCCTGCACCAAAACACATGAATCAAACTGTGACTTTAGGATGCCACCGTCAGTTAAACTTCACTAAAGCCCCATTCGGAAGGGATCAACAACTTGTTCCAGACGGCATTTTAACCCTGGTGTAATGACAGGATCTGGTCTGTAATAGAGATGGACGTTCAGGCAGAAAAAAGAAAAACCAAAAGGAGCAGGACAAGCGGAAAAGACTCTGAGATCCACTTTAAAATAAAAGGACTTCGCTCCAGCTCCTCCATTTCCTCTCTGCATTGCATTGTGGGACAATAGTGTCTGTTAACAGCACACTCAAAAATCGAAGTTTCTTTCAGTCTGCATACTGACTGTTGTGACTTCATTTTGTCACTTTTCCAATGTGAACACACTGCAGACTCCAAACCTGTATCTTAGTCTCAGCTGATGTTTCTTTCCTTCAGTATTCTCTACAAGACCAAGCTGCCCTTCATCGTCGTCATGAACAAGGTGAGGTCACTTCCTGTCTGCTATGTGACTTGTTTTGCTGTGTTGACTCGTTGTTGAGCTGTTTGTCTCTTGTTGACTTGTTGTTGTTTGTGCAGACTGACATTGTCGACCACAGCTTTGCAGTGGAATGGATGCAGGACTTTGAGGTTTTCCAGGATGCTCTGAACCAGGAAACCTCGTATGTGAGCAACCTGACGCGCTCCATGAGTCTGGTGCTGGATGAGTTCTACACCAACCTGAGGGTAAGAGGACGAGCTCAGACCTGAGACCTGTACTACAAAGCGGGATTTGCTGTTAGCGAGATAACTCCAGGTTCAACTCTGGGTTTTCAGTACTACGACGGTGGTTCACTTCTTACCGGGGTAAATCGCCATGGTAACTTATGCTGCACGGCAAACCTGCTCCAGAGCAGGTTATGTTGGAGATAACAGATCAACACGTACTAAAGCCCCGCCTACTGACCAATCAGGTCTCTTGGAAAATGACATCACCAATAGAAAAGAAGTGCAGCTCGGTACGTGGATCGTGAGAGGAACTCTGTTCTCTAATATTACAGTTTGCTCTTCGTCGGTAAAGTATGCCGCTCTGCTGCCAGCACACCTGTCATGTTTGTGATTGGTCATATGCTGCAAACCCCACCCCTTTCATGTGAACGCGCTCATGGCTTGATTACGAAACCCTGGGTTGACTTATCGAGCTGATAACCAGCGTCGTGTGACCGCTTAGCGGGATCGCTGTTGTTCGGCTCAGTGAAGCCAGATAACGAAAAGAGATCCTGGGTATGTTGAACTGGCTTCGTAGTACAGGCCTCAGGTGGCGGATACATTTGGGATTAATGCAGACTAGATCCACACTAAGCTTTATAGCTTTATATTTAAAACCCTGAATGATGTGCAACACCTGGGGCCTGTACCACAGAGCGATATTAGTGGGCTTAACTCAGACTCTCCTGTGTCATGAAGCAGGCTCACTTTTAACTGGGGTAGATCGCCGTGGTAACCTATGCTGCACGGCTAACCTGTTTGGAGCAGGTTCACTTCAGAGGATCAATCAGCCGCGCACGTCTCCAGTTCAGTTGAGCGATTCAAATAGATCTGTTGTTGTGCTCAGTGACTGCTATGTCTGCTGGTTTGTGACACAATCGACCAATCAGAGCTTTGTAGGCCGGATTAGGAATAGTGATGTCATCGTCGTTCATAGCTAGCTGAGTACCAGCGACAGTCATGAAAAATAACGACAGAAACATGTCTACAAAAATGGCGTGGTGTGGATGAGATGTTTTGCAGCTGTACAGGTAAATCAACGGGGATAATAACTGTTAAATCAACGTATTTCTTTGATCAACATGAAAAACGTTAAATTAACTGCTCCTAAAAACCTCTGCCAGAGCTTCTGAGTGAATGATTACATAACCTGCTACTGATCAGGGCAAAATAAAACAAGAAATCATGTTCAACTCTCAGTGGAACCCAGCAGGAGAACTAAGCCGTCAGTAGAACCCAGTATTAAAGGTGGACCCCTCCTGTCTGCAGGTGGTGGGTGTGTCCGCAGTCACAGGAAGCGGATTGGACGAGCTGTTCATTCAGGTGGAGGATGCCGCCGAGGAGTATGAGAGGTGAGTTAGAAACAGTTACTATTTTCCAACCAGTTCCACTCATTCATCACATCAAGTGTTTGTTTTTTCGGTATGGATCTTCGGTATGCAGGTACGTTAACACAGCACCTCACCTCTGGTGTTCACACCTGATGTTTCTCTCCAAAGAGTCGATGTCAGGTCATATTAGGGCTGGGCGATTTACCGAAAAGTTACCAAAACCGACATTAAGACTCTCTAACCCACCTAATGAATGAATGTTGGAATGAATTACAGAGGATTTTAAACTTTTACCTTTGAATCTGTTCAGTGATCGTCTGAAGCTGTTTGTGCTTTTGTTTGTCTGGTTATGTTTTTCTTTCTCTTCTTCTGCTGTACTCAGGTGTGTCTCAGTGAGATTACCTGATTAAATAAAGCTTATATCGTGTATCCTCTTCTCATGGAGGAAACATGTTTGTGTGATAAACTGAAGTCTTCCTCCTCCTTCCTCAGGGACTATCGGCCCGAATATGAAAGACTCCGCAAACAGCTCGTGAGTGTGTTTTCTCTCTTTCTTCTTCTTCTCTTTCTAACTCTCCGTCCTCACACGTCTCCATGTTTTAACTGACTTCCTGTCCGTCAGGCTGAGGCTCAGAGCAAGAAGCAGCAGGAGCAGCTGGAGCGGCTCAGGAAGGACATGGGAGCTGTCGACATGACGACTACACCCTCTAAAGGTAGAGCTGACTGATACTGAAAGTACAAAATCAAATAGCATTTATTGGTAACACTTTATTTTACAGGTCGGTAATTTCCTAATAATTCCCAGGAAAGAACTATTACTTGGAAAATAGTTTTTCCTTTGAAAGAATATTTGTTCTTCATACATGTTGAATTGTATGCTGCCTGTAGACACACTTTAACATGTCCAAATAAAAGTCAGTTACCAGAATTTACTCTCTGTATTTATCTTAAAATTAGTACCAGATTATGCAGCTCTTTCCAGCAGAAATAACAGACCTGTTTATTTTCCCATTAACAGTGCAATTCATAGATACAATAAGGGGCTGTTTAGTGCCCCACAGCCACCAGGAGGCAACACATCACAGTTTCTTTATTTTATTACTTTATTATTTCACAGACTTTTCATACTTTACCTTTTTCATGCAAAGGAAACGTACTGAACAGATGATTTTTACACCAGGTTAATTCACTTTCTTACATGACGGTGATTTTAATTTGTTGATGTAAATAGTTGATTGTTGTTTTGCACATTTGCACACTAAAGCGTTATTTTAACACTGTTAACAATTTTAAAACTATGTTTTGGCACATCATATCCCTGATGTTACAGGTGTTGTTGGAGCAGCTGGTGTGTCTGTTTACAGCGCAGCCAATAAAGAAGTCAGTTAATGATAATTGCAGCCTCCTTCTGGTTTCATGCTGCCCTCACAGACACTAGTTGAACTCAACAACTGACAACAACAACTAAATGACCCCTGTCTTGTTCCGTTGGCACATACATAGTGTTTCCTGTGGCTGCTTCACAATAAAAGCCACCCTATGTTTTTCCAGTTGAAGTGCTTTAATGTGAAGCAGCAGGAAATGTTGTGTTAGCATTAGCAGTAAGCTAACCCAGCTCTGATACAGCTGCAGGAGAGTGAACAGTAAACAGTGAGGCTGACATCAGTCAGAACAAATTCCACACAGTAACACTGGATTACACGCTGCATCGTTTCCTGTCAGTCCCTTGTGTGTGTGAAAGTAATCTGAATACAGTGCGATGATGGCGGACTCCACACCAACAGTGTATTTACTGAATGTAAATACATTGAATTGCTTATGCTGAAAAAATACTGACCATAAATGGCATCAAAAACAGAGTTTGTTAAGCTCCACTGAATGCAAAGTTTGTTGATATTTTGCCGAATTACTTCCTGTCCGCAGAGGAAGCTGACATAGTCGGGCCCAGTGACCTCATCATGACACGTGGTAACCCTGACGATGAGGAGGAGGAAGAGGACAGCGACACGGACGACATTGATCACAGCGGTGAGAAAAGAAACCCCAACCACCTGTTTAAACACTATAAAAAACACAAATATACACTGTAAAAAATAAACAACAGAAACCTCAGTGATGTCTAAATAATACAAGTGAGATCTGAAGGATTGTTTTTTTTTTGTTTGTTGTTTTTTTAGCAACAGAGGAGAGCAAAGAGAGCGACGCCTTTGGAAACTTCCTGCAGGAGAGGAAGGAGGTGGTTCAGGTCCGAAACAAAAAGTGTGCGATGCCTGAGGGACTCTGACCTCTGACCCCTGCAACCTGACATCGAACTCTGTCAGGAAGAAAAGAAAAAACAGAATGAAGGTGAGGGAAATAAGACGTTTCCCTCTGTGGATACAGACTATCACCTGGAACAGATCCTGTGGAAGTGCAGTAGATTTTTCCATTAGTGAGTGACTGTTTGAGCTGAACTTCCTGTCTGATCAGGTGACCTCTGACCCTGTGACCTCGCTCATTCAGTAAAGCTGATTGGTAGCTCCTCAATGTCGCTCCTTCCCTAAAAGAAAAAGTTATATTTTTATATGAGAAAAGACTCTTCTGGCCTGCTTTTCTTGTGTTTTTCATTACTGTTGACTTCTGTTTGTGAAAGTTCTGAAAGGATTTATGATCTGTAAAATAAAAGTGAGCTTTTAGTTCAAAGTTGGTTTTAATTAAGACATTTTCCAAGTTCAGACTTTCTCTCGTTCTGACGTCAGTGTTCACTAAGTGGAGTTTTATCATCACTAAATTAAACCAGTTAGCTTAGCATAATCAGATGTTTCCCTCTCACTCTAAACTGTATGAATCCTACTAACTGTGAAACACTCGGATGTCTCCATGTACGCAGACAGAAATAAAACAGAGATTTATCTTTTAGCCTCTAAAACTGTCATGTTTGGAAGCTATGCTAGCTTGTGATGCTACAGTGACTTCCTGTTTACATAATTGGTTGCTCCTGATTGGACAGCGCTACAGATGTTTCCTAGCAACAGTCTTTACTAGTTGTGACGTTTCTGAAGTTTTAATGGTGCAACCTGATTTAGTGAATCATTAGTTAGTAGTTACTCTGGAGGGACTTTATGAAGAGCTGCTGCAGCTCAGACCTGATCAGCTTCAGTGCTTCTTGTTATTGATTATCTAAGTGTGAGTTGACTCCACTTGAGTAAAGAACAACATTCTTCCAAAAGATTTCCTCGTGGAGTTTTGATGATGTTGGTGGAGCGTGCTGTCAAACACGTTGCTCCAAAATCAGACGGGTTGAGATCTGGTGACGGTGAAACATGAAGTGAATTTTCACTTTGCTTTATTTAACATTTCATAAAGAACTATTTGAATGTTCTTTATAAGAACATGCAGACATTTGGCACAAAATTGGCCCCTTTCTATGCAAATGAGCCTCATTGCAAAAAAAAAGTCCAGTTCACAAACAGCAGCGCTAACGGCCACACGAGTGAAAATGATTAGTGTCTTCAGAGAGTTGGTGCTAACTGAAGCACATTTATAAGTGGGGGGTCACGCCCAGACTTTCCAGTGATTGTAGCAGGCGAAGGCATCGGCATGCCAGGCGTGCTTGTGAGCAGATATTTGGAAGGAGAAGATCACTTTTTGATTATAGCTTCAGTTTCCTCCGTCTCTCTGCCGTCATCCTGCCTGCTGTGTTCTTGGTGCAAAGCCACCATTTATACTTTGCCACGTGGAGAACTGCAGTCAGACGCAAAACTTTATGGGCGTGTTTGCGCTGTTGATATCATTAGCGCAGTATCTTTTGTGAATCGGACCTTGAGACGGGGCAGATAGTGGTTGCAAGTGATGCACAATTCATGGTGCTATCAGCGGCTGCGATCCATTCTTTGTGGACTCACCCGTCAGTGTCCAGTTTATTAGGTACAGCTAGCTGAAGCTAATGCAGTCTGATCCAACAGCCCTGTGACGAAACCTCCTTCATGAAGGTTGTAAAGTTCAGTTTGTGTTGGAGGCTGCAGTTTGAGTTATACTGACAGGTGTCTCTGTTATTTTGTCCACTCCATTTACATCGATGAGGGTCGACTAGATAACAGAAGCAGCTCTCTGAAAGAAAGTAAACTCCCACACACCGCTGGCTTTATTAAATGTGGGTGTTGTGATGAACAGAGCAGCAGCAGCTGTTTGTTCTGATGGTATTGATCAGTGTGGTATTGATGTGTCTCTGCTGAGTGCAGCTCCCGATGGAAGCTGATTCTCTCCACAAACAGAAGCTGTCAGTTTTGTTTTCATTCATGTCTGAGCTCTGTGAATGGACTCGATTCTCCGCCTGCCGACCATCTGCCAACACTCGCTGTTCTCTCGCCTACACGCTCGCTGAAATCCGGCAGCGTGGTCGGACTGAAGAGCAGCTGAGTCACTTTCCACTCGCTTCTTTCTAAAGAAGTGCTGGAAGGTACATTTACATACAGGGGACATTTTACTACTACATTTTCCTGATTATACTTACATACTTTTACTTAAGTAACATCTTCAATGCAGGACTTTTACTTTACTATTAGTACTTTTACTGCAGTTAGGGATCTGAATACTTCCTCCACTGCTGTTCAACAGGACAACAAATTAGAATCTGTCTGAAACATCTGCAGGAAAGAGAGCACGTCTTTTATTGATGATTGAAAAACGTCTCCATTAAAAATAACTCATACTATGTGGCCAAAAGTATGTGGACAACACTGTCCAAATACTTTAGTGTACCTTTGTTCTGGGTTTGTTTTGGTTCCAGTGAAATCTTAATGTTTTGTTGCAGTTTGTGTTTCAACATGACAGTTCCTCCGTGCACAAAGCTGCTCCATCAAGAAAGATGTGTAAAGTGGTTCAGTGTGCAAAATGTTGTACTGAAAACTGCTTAAATTACACAACATGGTATATGTTCATTATTGAATTTTAATCATCAAAGCAGACTGTCAGACTGACTGACAGTCCTTTCCTCAGAGATTATTCAAAAAGCATCGAGGAACTTACACAGAAGTAAGAATTTGAAAAGATGGAGGGTAAGAACGACTTTTGAAAGTTTAATTTGATTCGTTAGGTATTAATGTATTGAACGTAAGTAAGTCTAGATAATGAAGTGGAGAGTCTGGCTTTACGTTACAGTAAGTCCCACATCAATTCTACAGTTTCTGTTCTGTTTCAAACATAAAGTTTGATTTTATTCAAAACATCAAACATTAGAAATGTAATTAATGTGCAACAATGTGGTTCAATGTGCAAAACTGCACACAAAATCTGCTGCGAGGTGAATGAGCACTGTCTGTCTGTGTCTGTCTGTGTCTGTCTGCCTGCCTGCCTGCCTACCTGCCTGCCCATCAGGTGAGTTTCTGGAAGCCTCCGCCTGCAGCAACAGTGACTCACCTCCGCTGACATTCAGCCCACACTGTTGTCTGTTCTCTCTCTCTCTCCTCCTCTGCCTGCAGCTCGCTCGCCCCTCCCTCACCCCTTCCCTTTCCTCTCCTCCTCTCTCTCTCCCTCTCTCTCTAACCCCCCCCCCCCTCAGTGGGCTGCAGACACGACCAGAAACAGAAACGCTGAGAGTCACGACGCCTCGCCGACACAAATAAACACACGACTGCTGGCAGAGAGTCAGGCTGCTCATTCACACACACACACACACACACACACACACACACTGGTAAACTGGTCTCAACTGGTTTAAACTGGCAGACAGCTCCATGAATCTTCCTGTTCAGATTTGTCTCTGCAGCTTGTCGCTCCTAAAATGTTTTATTTAACCAGAGAAGTTTAACAGGTGTAATGGATGCTGTGTTCACACCTGGAAGCTGCACAGTGCAGTCAGGGTCCTGCTCAGGGGCCCCTCACTAGTGCTCATGAGTAGAGATTGGACCTTTTCACACAGTTCATGTGCAGGTGGTCGGGGTGGCTTGCAGTTTGGGTTGAATGTTAAACACATCCTGACCTGCTGACCCTCCTGAGTTTTAGGTACAAGAGGGAACTCTCCCCGCTCAGCAGGACCAATCAGGGATCACTCTCCCCTTTAACGGTCCAATCAGCTGCTCTGCTTCCAGCTCCAGCATCCTGCCACCATCTTCTCACCACCAGCATCATCATCATCACACTGCTGACCAATTACAGGCCTCATATCAACATAATAAACTCTGATCTCGACTCTGTCTGTAAACGTGTCTGACCTGAAGCATCTGATTGGTCGAGTTTACGGCCTGACTCAGACTTTAGTTTGAATTTTAAAAACAGCATTTTGTTTCAGGTGGGGCTGTGATGCAACAAAGAAGAAAAAAATCAGGCACCTGGAAAGTTTTTAGTGCAAGTTCAAGTGTGACAACGTGACGCCTCACGACAGATTTGTTCGATGATCCAATGATCATCTTACCTGAAGAGTATTTAAACCACCGTACCTGTGTTGTCTCTCTGCTGCCCCTCCACCATGTCAAGGTCTGCAGCTGCCCAAGGAGGGATATCCAAAATCTACCTGATGGACAGAGTCAACGCCAAAATGTCTGCGTCCTCATTAACTTGATTGAACTACAATCAGCTGAAAGCAGCTGAGCTTCACAAATAAAACGTGACTGATGACCAACGTCACAATAATTTCTATGAACACGTTGCCTCGTTGTTCGCATTGTGTTTCTGCTACAAGCATGTGCAGTGAAAGGCAGCGCCGCCTGGGAGTCTAAACTCAGGGCACTACCTGACAGATGATGACAGCTGAGGCTGTAAATCACCTTCTGTGTTGATCGAATAACAAACATCTGAAATATTTCAACAAAGACGCAACAAACATCTCAGCATCACGTTCTTATCTGTCACATTTTCATGACATCACTCTTGTGTCGAGCTCAGCGCAGTGACCTCATTGTCAGTGACATCATTGTCCGGACTCAGAGATGATGTCATCTCTTCCAGTTAGTCTGCTGCTGTTTGTCCTCGAAAGCAGCCTGCAGAGCCAGAGCCCCGCCCCCCTGTGTCTTCATCACATCTCTATTCTGTTCTATTATGTTCTATTCTGTTTTGTTCTGTTCTACTGTAAACAGCTCTGTCCTGCCTGCAGCTCTTCAAAATAACAGTATTCTGCAGATGTGTTGTTGTTTCTGCTGAATCCTTAACCTGATGTGACTTCACACACACACACACACACACACACACAGTGTGGCTCTGAGAGCTCTCAGCTGATTGGCTGCAGGTGACATCATCAGTTGGGATGTGGGGGTTTCTCTCTCTCCTTGTTGCTGCAGCCTCTCACTCACCTTGCCACACACACACACACTCACACACACACACTGCAGCTGCATTACATCATCTGGCTCAGTGTGAGGAGGAGAGGAGGGACAGTGTGTGAGAACACTGTGTTCTGCTCTGGTGCATGATGGGAACTGGGGTCCGTCATGTTCTTCACAGAGACTGTTCAGGTTTAATGAAGGTGGACTTTGTCATGGCACAGGAGGTTCTGGTAGAAGGATTAGTTTTAGGTCCTTGAGGTTTAACTTGAACTTGACTGAACTGTGGACTGAACAAATACATCAATGAACCCGACGAAATTCATCTTTCTGCAGTCGGCTGGCAGGATTCTTGTGGGCGTGGTCTCTGATGAAAACTCGTTAGAGGTCACATGCTAATATAAACTCTGAACCCACCTCATCAATGTGACAGTACTTCACCTACAGGTGGCGCTACTGCAATATGATACATTTAAATGGACGTAACTCAGTGGTCACAAGTCTGACTCACTTTAAACTTGTTTCACAAATCCCTGATATATTCTCCAAAAACCTGCATCATTATCACTTTGTTATTAAAATGTCCAACGTCCAAATGTGGGACCTGATCTGCAGAAATACATGTTCTAAAATACTAAATATGTAGGACACAAACAGAGAGAGAACAGCAACCCACTCCTCCACCAGCTAACAAACCAGCCTGACTTTAGGAATCCAGAGGACCCCTGAAGACCCCCAGAATAAAGCTGTGCAGTAAAAGGTGGATAAATAACTAATAAAACTCCCACAGACTGACGGCACGGAGGCATTAACAGCTAACGAACACCTGTGAGCAAAATGTTGCTTTTCCAACAACTTCACCACCTTTTCTTCTGTCGCTAACAGGATCCATGTGGAGCTGCAAGCTCTCAGAGTTCAGTGTGTTTGAATGAAAAGCGACAGACAGTCGAGTTTGACTGTCAACCAGAGCCACAGATGGAGGCGTTTACACACACACACAGATCTGTGTGTGTGTGTGTGTGTGTGTGTGGTGAGTGTTTCAGGCAGGATGAGCAACAGTTCATTGTCAGCCTTTAAATTTAGCCGCTGACATTTCCTCAGAAGCACATCGACCCACCAAACCAGATTAAACCAGACCTGCTGGATCCAACCAGATCCAGTTCTCCTTTCATCTTCGTGTTTCAGAAGTTTTACTGTCTTTTTATTTTCAGGATTTCTTTATTTTATTGGAAATGCAGTCAGATAGAAGTGTGTGTGTGTGTGTGTGTGTGTGTGTGTGTGTGTGTGTGTGTGTTTTCTGAAACCAGTGCATTTGCTCACAGGGGTCAAAGGTGAGCCGCTGCAGGACCGCCCGTCTGTGTGACATTTCATTAATAATGCAGTGCACTAAAAATATACAATAATAGAAAAAAATAACAATTTATTGCAGTAGAGTTTGAAGAACATCTTCAGTTCCCTTTTTATTTGTCACATATTTAATCATCTTGTTCTCTTTATCACAGCAGGTGAAATCTTTTGTTTCATGGCTGCATCTTTCCATCAGATGGAAAGATTCTGGATACATTTCCCCAAAAGTCGAATGGTTTTATGGTTGGAGACACCAAAAGTCAAGAGGTCAAACATAATTTTGGGATCACTGTAACAGCCTTTCAGACCGTCAGGTGATTTTGTCTTTTCTGTCTTTTGATCAGATGTTTCATCAAAACTTATCTTAAAGAAGTTTTCTTTTACATAATGTTACTTTTCACTCAGAATAAACTGATAATGTGGAATACAAAGAGTTGGAGGTTAATAATAATAACAAACTTTATCTTTAGGACAGTACATGCATGAGATGCAACACAAAGTAGTTTGCATAAAAGTAACACAAAGCGACTCCGTAGCGACGGAGCCAACGCAACTAGCAGCTGAAAAAGTGGACACAACACGTTTGGTTTTGAAAATGTTTTTGATGTTAGTGTTTCAGTTCAGTCTGGGAGACGCTGCTTTTTCCTTTTTATGGGATTTTTATAAAGTTTGTTTTGTATGTATATCCTGCCAGAAGCCATTTGTTTGGCTGTCGGCTAAATTCAAGATGTTCATTGTAAATCTGCTTTCTCTGTGTTTGCACAGGCTGCTGTGTCTTTGCCAAACATGAGCTCATCAGTCAGGTTTTATTGATCTGCTGAGCAGTAACTGATAAAGTGATCTGCTCTGTGTGTGAGTGTAATGAGCTCCAGTGAAAACCAGAGTCAAATTCCCTGTGAGCTTAAAAACATAGTTATCCAGTAAAACCCTTCTGCTTTCTGTCAGCGAGCAGGAGAGTTCCTCTGAAACAAACCCCCTCCTCCTCCTCCTCCTCCTCCTCCTCCCCTGCTGGACCAATCACAGCCCAGCATCCCTGCTGGCCAATCAGATCACTCCTGGGTGATGTCATGCAGCAGGCTGCTGTTTGGTGCTGATGCTGCTGAGCTGCAGATCTTCAGTCTGAACAGAGAGACCGAGCAACACTGCAGGGTGAGTACACACTGCACACACACACTTACATTTATGTTCTCATGTCTTCATGTCTTTGTGATTATTTGATGTTATTTGTGAGCTTTCTGCATGTTTGCAGCTCAGGCGGCTGCAGATGAAAGCAGGTCTCACTCCTCTGATTCTGTTTTCTTCTTCATTCTTTCGTCCATCTGCAGATTCTGTTCGTCACTTTGATCTTTTCTTTCTTTCCATCTCTCCTGAACTGTTTCCTGCAGCTTTCCTTTGTTTTTCTCTCCTTCCTCTTTGTGATTAGTTTAGTGTTTGAGCTGCGTGCTTGACTCGCTCTTCTCTGCAGAAGGTGATGCGCTTACTGGCAACAATGACATCATCGCTTAGTCCCTGCACACACACACACACACACACACACACACACCCAAAGTTTGAATATTGTGTTTGCATTAGCCTTTAAAGGATAATCGTTTAAAAAGTAGGTGACAATATTGAGAACAGATTCGTGTTTTTCAGTCTTTTTCTGCCGAAAAACTGCAAATAAAATCTGGTTTCTGTTCCTCCAAAGTGAAGATTTGCTGCTTTTGTCTGTTTCTAATCTGAATCTCTTTGTGTTTTTGTGGCTGAAATATCAACATGATATATTTGGCTTTATTTTGGACATTGCAGAGATTAAACGATTAATGAAAAATATTCTTGATAGATAACTGAAAAGCATCTTAAGCTGCAGCTCCAGTGTTTGTGCACATCAACAGAAGGGGTTTGTTTTATTTCTAAGTGAATGTTTTCTCTGAATTTCCATCATATTAAGCACTAAATGAGTTTGTAATCTGAAGATTCGTGATGAGGAAGCTGCAGCTGTTCAGTTGGTGTTTTGTTTCTTCTGACTCAGTTTGAGAGTTTGTGCAGCAGCTGGATGATTCATGAGTCTGAACCTCCTGCAGCATGTTGCTGATTCCGTCTTCACACTTTGGATGAATTATTTTAGTCTCCTGAAGTCCCAGCTGATGAATCAAAAACAGCTAATACTCAAATACGAATGACTCAACTCATAAAAAGGACTTTAAATCCTGACCTTTAAATCCAAATGATATTCAGGTTTGTAAAGAAACAGAGATATTCTTTTAGAGGAAACCTGGGATGTGTCTCAAAATCAAAATTACCAAGGAGCTGCAGACAAAACAGGCAAATCTGACCAAACGACAAAATGAAATTAAATGATGTTTCTATCTGGTAAACAAAAAATGCCAAAACAAGTTTAAAGCAAAATTGCAAAGTGACGTTAAACTCCAGGTTCAGACCTCATGCTCAGGGTGCAGCTGCTCCTTTTTCTTCCACTTGTTTTCATATTTTTCCTTTTGTTTAGTTTCTTCAGTTTTCTGAACAGACTCAAACAGAAGCTGCTGTTTCTGATTGGTTCCCTGAGTTTAGCGTGACAGGCGGACTTAACTCGGAGGTTCGGTAGCTCCCTGCAGGAGCTGCTCTTTACCCAGGCCAAAAGCAATCCGTTCCAGCTCTGCAGGTTTCCCTTGACACCAAAGAGCGACTCTACTGAACTGATTCCACTGGATTTACTTTGATTTGACTCCTGTGTCTCTCTGTCCCTCCTCAGGAACAGACTCTACCTCACCACAGTGTCTTTGACAGAAAACAGCAGCAGCAGCAGAATGACTCTAGCAGGTAAAACTTCAGTGATTATTCATTAGATTTTTGGTCATGTGATGAGTTGTTCATTTGACTGAATCTCTACAGATTTATGGCTCAACTGCAGTTTGTCTTTTCTCTCTCTCTGAATGTTCCAGCATACAGAGAGAAGATGCGAGAGCTCCCCCTGGTGTCTCTCTTCTGCTCCTGCATCCTTCCTGAACTCAGAGACACCGCAGCCGACAAGAAGGAAGGTCAGCAGCACTCTTTAACCCTGTGGTTCTCAAACTTGCCATTGATCAAACATGAATATCATTATCTGGTGCTCAGGTTTACTGTCAATACAGCAGGAAAGCCTTTTGTGTGTAAAAACTCTGGCAGTTTGGACCAAATTAGATTTTCCTAGCCTATGCTGGGCATGCATTGGAGAAGTGAGAAGGGGGCTACAGTAGTCTATCAGTATCTAGTATCTCCATTTTACTTAATCTGTTTGTCTTTGGACTGCATGTGAGGGGAAACTGGAGCACCCAGACCAAACCCACACAGACAAATAGAGAAATTAGTTTGTGGTCGTTTCATGGTCTTGTGTTGTTCTCGCAGCAGGCGTGGTGGACTTGAACCTGTGCAACATCCGGGACATGGAGGTGATCGAGCTGAGCAAGCGGACGAGCGGCCAGGCCTTCGAGGTCATCCTGAAGCCGCCCACCTTCGACGGTGGCCCCGAGCTGAGGGCGACCACGCCGCCCCGCCAGAAACCCTCGCTGGAAGAGATCCAGAAGAAACTGGACGCCGCCCAGGAGAGGAGGAAGGTGTGTGGGGTGTTGGGGGTGGATTTCAAGTAAATTAAGGCAACAGCAGTCTTCATTGTTATTGTAAGGTCACACTAGCTGATGATGATTCTCACTATGAGCGACACCTTTCACATCAAACTCAGTCATTTGATCAACTGTTAATATAAGTTATATTAACTCTACAGCCGAGCTAGCAGCTCTGTGAGGCTTCACGTAGGCGCAATGGTGCTTTCAGCTAAACGCTAACATCAGTGTGCTAACATGCTCACAATAACAATCCTAGCCAGCTGAGGCTGATGGGAATGTCATTAGTTCTGCAGGTATTTGGTCATAAACCAAAGTGTTGGACACATTAACATGTTGACCTGATGATGGCGCTAGATGAAGAGTCAGAGGATCACCAGAGTTCAAAGAATTCAAGAAAATTATGGCCACAGCACTCTCTTATAGCCAGCTTTCTGACTGTCAGAATTAAGTCTACCACCTAGTTTGATTGCAGGTCTTTTGAGTTTTGGTTGGCATTCAAACCGACACAATCAAACAGAGCATTTCTTTGGTGCGACATCATGCAGTGGTCATTTCAGAAATGATGCTACCAGAAAAGACCACCAAGACACTAGTGTTTACACTCAACAGACTCATAATGACACAGTAGAGACAGAAAGTGAAGCGGCTTCAGTTCTTTAAAATCTGCCAAAAAATGACTGGGATTCTGTTGGAAAAGCAGAACCAAAAACATGCACACACAGGTAGACGCTCACTGTAAATCTTCCCTCTGTCTCCCTCTAGTGTCAGGAGGCGGAGCTGCTGAAGCACCTTGCCGAGAGGAGGGAGCACGAGCGTGAAGTCGCTCAGAAAGCTTTAACAAAAGAGCGTCAGGAGCACCGGGCCGACGCCGACAAGGAGCAGCGGCAAATGCACCTGAACGCCTCTCAGGAGTGGCTGCAGGAGGAGGTGAGGATGCAGGTTTTATTGTCAGTTTTCACTCTCATTTACTGAGACAATTCAGATTCTGGTGTCATGGAAACGAATCACTGAAGGGAGTTTGTGATGTTTGTGTCTTTCAGGACAAGCACAGTGTGGAGGTGAGGACGAGCAGGAGGAGGTGGAGGTGGAGGTGGAGGTGGATTCTGGGTAGACATACTGAGACAAAATATGAAGTGATGTGATAACAAAAAAAAAACAGCTTGGCATTTTTTGAAATACACCTGTTAATTTTATTGCAGAGACTGTTCAGATCGATCAATCTCATGTCTGTGCATTCATACGGAGCTGGAGTTAGCGTAGCTTAGCATAAAGACTGGAAACGGGGGAAACAGCTAGCTTGGCTCTGTCCAAAGTTCAAAAATACACCTCTAATAATCATTGATTAACATGTTGTATTGTGTTTGTTAAATACGTACACAAACAGAATTGTAAAAAACAGGGTTTGTAGTTTTAGGGGGAATTACGTGTTGGAACTATTTCTTGTCGAACAACAGTCGTTGGCGTGACTGTGCACAGGTTTCTGAAGTCTTATCGTCACAGTGAGTGAGTGAGTTTTGTACCATCGTGTCTGTCCAGAGACCAAAAACACAACCTGAGCTCACCGACTATATCTGGCAACCTGCACTATACTGGGAAGTACTGGGCGGATGGATACACTGTTGTTTGTCAAGAAACAGTACATAACTCCCCCTATATCCACAAATTGTTGCTTTTACCTTTCTGTTTCTGTCCAGATTAAACAAACAGGATACAAGATGTTAATCCGTGATCATTAGAGGTGTTGGTAGGTGTATTTTTTTAACTTTGGACAGAGCCAGGGCAGCTTCCAGTCTTTCTCTAACAAAAACCTAACCAAAAACCTGCCAGCACCTCTAAAGCTCACTGATTAACACGTCATATCTCGTTTGTTTGAGCCATACAAAAACCAAAGTGTAACAACGGCAGATAGTATCATGTTCCAGACTTTTTCTTGTTCTTGGTCTTCTCATGTAACTCTCGGGAAAGTATGCGAATAAGCATATTTCTCAAAATGTCAAACTTTCCCTTTAAATGTATAGATCGCACTTTGACCTTTTCAAACAGTATAAGATAAAATGGGTCTCCTCCCAGAAAAAAAAGTGAATCTCAATTTACCTTCAAATAGAAAACAATATGAATTAAAGTACACTACATGGCCAAAAGTAGGTGGACACCCGTGGACATTACAGCCATATCAGCCACTCTTCTAGTTTCAGTCTCTCCACCCAATGTAGCAACCTGGCTGGAGGGATTTGATCTACAATGAAACAGTAAAGGGTTTTACTAAAACTGTTGGCACCATGTTGGAAACTCACTGTTATATCAAATATCATTGTATGCTGTAGCATTAAGATTTCTCTTCATTGGAACTAAGCAACTCAAACCAGGAAAAGCTTGTGTGCTCCACATACTTTTGGCCATATAGTGTATAATTTTTCTCTTTCGATTGAGTGTACATGATAATTGCATCATTATCCTGAAAAATTACTAAATTGTCATTGGTGAGTAAAATGTGTGCTGTATGGCCAACAATTTCAGCATGATCCCCAAAAAGTTAGGTAGTCTCAACTTCTTCTGTGACGAGATTTGTTGAAATTCATGTTGAAAGCAGCAAATCTCAATCAGAAACACTCTGAAGTAAAAATCTTTTATCCTGGATCAAGAAAAATGTGGATGTCCTGCCATTCTTCTGTGTATGAGTTAGCATGTGTTAGCAATGTGCTAACTCCACCCCCTTCCTTCTGCTTCCAGGTGTCTTGATGGCCTGATCACAACACAAGCTGAACTCTAATTGGAAGCCATTTTGGAGGGCTGATGAGCTGAGGATTGTTGTGCCGGCAACTTGGCGCTGCTCCGACTGGGAGACTGACAGGAAGAGACTCTGACAAGAGTGAGAGAAGAAGAAAAAGAAGAGGAGGAGGACTGAGGGCGAGTCCGACTGCTCGACCTCCTCTGTACTACCAGGACTCTTCTTTATGAGATAAACTCTTCATAATGAGAAAAACTTGTGAAACTGAAGGACGCTGCAGATTCAGTCATCATTAGATGGTTCACAGGGGTTTTACTGTGCTTTGTTGCCATGCCAACAGTGCCAACGTGTTCATGTGTGTGACTGTGTACATATTAAGGATTCAACGTCTTCACGAGTCTGAAACCCAACCAAACCAAACGTGAAATAGACCTAACAGAAACCGGACCTGAACCCAAAGGAAAGTCCAGAAAACAGCCCACTGCACTGCAGTGTTTGCAGTGCAGTGGGCCTCTTCTGCTACGTGAATATGGACGAGTCTCTGCTACCTGGATATACAGCTAATCTCAGCTCCATCTGCTGGACAGGTTAGGTTATTACATTTACTGTAAAACATTATGACATTATAACAAGAACGGTTTGATCAGTTACATGTGGCTCTTTAGTGACATCTAGTGGCAGCTTTAGGGAAGTACAGCAAAATCAGCAAACGTGCCTCTTTCTCACAGGGCTGTAGTCAAGATCACTTACGGCAAGTCCAAGTCGTTTTGAGTCAAGACTGAGTGTCACCTGTACTCGGTCAAGACCAAAGACTCTTATAGACCAGATTAGTGTCTGAGACTGAGTCCAAGTCAAAATGTAGACGAACCAGAATTATTCAAAACACCCACGAGATCCTGAACAAGCCAAGACAAGTTTGGGTCAAACACTCACTGAGACAAGCCTGAGTCAGAACACCCACTAGAGTCAGACAAGTCCAGTTGAAAACACCCACAAAACCAAAACCAAGTCCAAGTTAATGCACTCACAAGATCGAGACAAGTCCGAGTCAAAACTCAGATGACACAGAGACAAGAGCAAATTAAAACATAGATGATACTGAGATAAATTCAAATTAAAACACTCACGAGACCGAGACGAGTCCGAGTCAAACACACTTGAGATCAAGACAACTAATAAAAAATCCCTGGAGATTAGATTGGGGTACTGCAGCCCTGCTTTCACAGCCTACAAATCTTATTTTTCAGATTCTACATTTGGATTCGTCTCATGTTTCCGAATATCAAGACAATGTACTAAAATTAGCACGCTAGCATTTATGCTAGCATTTGAAGCTACATTTCTGTATTTCCTTCCTGTGTAAACTGGATGAGAAGACACTGCTGGATGTTTGTAAGATGTTAGTGAACGACACTCTTGCTATGTTACATCAACAGCAAACAGCTAGGTAGCTCATGTGGCTAACATTAGCTGTATCGCAGGATACCTACTTGTCCAACAATCATTATACCATGAATGAATTGTACTGATGAATAACTGATTATCGATTGTGTACATTGTTTACAGCTGCAGTGGTGTTTGTGTGTGTGAGTGTCAGTCTGTTTCCCTGGCAACGTTAATGTAAAGGAGTCAGGGTGAGATGATGATGATGCTGATGATGATGATGACAATGTACAGAAATCACATTATATTTTAAATTAAAGAATAAAACATTGACACTTTACTTCTTTGTTCAGTTTATTTTATTGAGTCACCACATTTAGCCTCCTAACTATAAATACATTAACATTAATATAACATCACCAATAAATACCTACTGAAGATTAAAACACTTAAATAAAAAGTAATTTAAATAATCTAAAACCATAAATAGAGCATAATATATGAAACACATCCCATAATAATCTGTCTGCTTTTAAACTTCAGAGTGTAGTTGTTTTCTTTTCTGTCTTTCCTGTTTCGAGACAAATTAAAAATGTAAACAAAAAAATTACACTTTGAAAGAAATGAAAAGCGGATCACAGAGCAGCATAAATAAATAAATGTTCAAACTCACTGAGCAGAGGAAAACTTTCACCTCACATCCAATCAAATACACTGATTAAACATGGAAAATAATGAGTTACTTTTGAGTTTTCTTAAGTCCAAATCCTGAGATACTAACTACTAATTCTACTTTAGTACTATTACTTAATAAGTTATGAGATACTAAGTCATATTTTTGGTATGATGTCTTAATTATAGGGGATATGGACATGGTCCTTTTATTATTCCCCAGCCACAGTTTATTCTACATTTAGGTTCAATATTTAAAAAGTTTCCATTTCTATGCAGATGACTCCCAGATTTACCTCTCCTTTGATTCCAACAATATCATCCTTCAAATGAACTCCTGATGAAAACATCCAGAGTCAGTCCAAACCTCAAATGGTTCAGAATGCAGCAGCAAGACTCCTTTGTTAAATTTAAATTATTTATTTAATCTTATTTATTTATCTTCTACTGTGATTTATGCATTTAGTTTTAGTTTATTGAAAGGCACTTTGTAACTTGTTTTTGTTCTGCTATATAAATTAAGTCATTATTAGTATGTTATATGTTAATTTAATAATTATATATTATAATATGGCACAGTTTGTCATTTATGAGATGTCCTACTATTTGACTTGAGCTATATTAACTGAGATTCTATCTCTTAATTTAATAAGAATTAAGAGGAGAAAGGAAGTAATAGTTTCTACTTATTTTGACTTAACTTTAAGTCAAAATTACAACACACATTTTTGTATTTTTCCTTTTTACATTTTCATGATTTCTTTCTTTTTTCTGGCGGTACTGGTCTTTCGTACAGAAGCTTCTGTTTGTGTCAGACTGACCCAGCAGCCGGTCTGGCCCCTGCTGGTTTTCACTGTTGGTGTTGGATGGTGGGTCGGACGCAGGTGCAGCCCACAGCAATGAGGCGAGACTCCAGTCGGTAGTGGTAGCTGTGGCCCGCTCCTGAGCCCGCCGCCGACCTGACCCGGCGCAGAAGCAGCACCTGGTGCATGATGGGTCTGGATTCCAGGTTCAGGTCCTCCTGACCCTCTGAGTCCAGACAGCCGCGCAGCAAACAACGAGCCTCCGACAGCATTGGAGGGAACAGAGAGTCATCATGGGAGACGCTGAGGACGGAGAGAGAGAAGGGACAAAAAACTGTAAATATCACTCAATCTTTAAATCCTGTGTTTAAAGTACCATACCGCAGTTTTCTGTAGTTTAGCTCCTTTACGAGAGAGGGCGTTGTTTCCTGTGTGTGTGTGTGTGTGTGTGTTTCCTTACTTGTATGCCCACGGGGAGATGGAGGCGTTCTCCAGCGGCCGGATGGTTCTAGTAGGAACCAAAGCGTTGGGGTCAAGCTGCAGGGGCACTGTTTCTACCGCTGCACCATCAGAAGACTTCCTGTGTGTCTTCACTGAATGTTTCGATTGGCCGCCAGCTTTCGGCATGGCTGCTGCCTCAGTCATCATCATCACCATCATCATCATCGCCACCACACAGGCAGCCTGAGGAAGAGGAGCAGAAATAAACCTTCAGACACTGTTTTTTTGTTCTTTTACATGTAAAAGAAATAATATCAGTGTTGTTTGTCACACTTTCACTCTCGTGATGAACTTCATCAGAAGAGTCAGTAAAATTACTACAGTGATGCAGCGGTGAAGGGGCTCAATAAAGAAAATGTGCTGAATTAAAAATGCAATATATTAATGCTTACACAAAAATGTAAATGTATCACAATGTAAGAAATCACATGTGAACGCAATTAAACGTAAATCAGAATTCACGTACAGGCATGTTTGTTTTTTGGACATTTCACGTATAAGTGTAATGTTCAACATTATACTTATGTTATACAACAGCTTTTTTGTAAGGAAAAATTTAATTGAATTTATTTTATTTTTTTATATTTGCCTTCATGAATAAATTATTAAAATTACAAGTATTTTACATGCTAAATTTGCAATAAACTAAAGTATCGCAACATAATATAATAATGACACAATGAAACGCTCAGTGGAACCACATCGTCTCCAGTTTCCAGCTTCGCTGCATGTTGTCTCCACTTCTCTCTCCCCTCACTTCCTGTCTCCTCTCTAAACAAATGCATAAAATGCCCCAAAAATTCTTTGAAAAATATTAAATAAATGCATTTGATAAAGTAAGAAAAATAAAATAATTAACAGGATTTTAGGGGTTTAATCTGCAGCAAATCTATGGAGACCAAAAGCGGTCAAAACTGTGAAATAAATAAATGAATAGGACACTAAGCATGTCATCGTTCTTCTTGTTTCCATGGTAACAGAGTTTTTCTTTCCATGACTTGTGATGACCCCTCGCCATTTAGCCAATCACATGCCCCCATGCAGCCTCCCAGACTTAAAAACAAACTCCCATAAAACCCTGCTACTGCCAAATCTGAGTGAGTTTTAATACTTAATTCCACAGTTTATTGGTTAATTTATACATTTTAATCTTTGTATTAATGTAATTATCTATTTCAGAATGTCGGATTTATTTGTTTTGCTGAGATTTCTGACTTTTAAAACTCTCTTTGCACAGATTTAAAGAAGATGATGGAAATCAAAGCTGCTCTTACCGTCACTTTGGAGGAGTTTGAGGTTGGAAACATGCTGACAGTTTGGACCTTTATGCTTTGAGTGTCCTCGTTGTCCTTTTCGGTTCTTATTCTGGATGTTTGTCTTTTTGCAGATCTTTCGGACTTCACTGTGTCCTTCAGGGTCCTCAGGCTCTGCTGGAGGTTCAGGTCCGATGGTACTCAACGCAGACCTGAACTGTGTCCTCTACTGGTGTTTGTGGAGCTGCAGGTGGTCTTCTTCTTCTTTGCTGGTGTTCTGCTGGACGTCGGGTTAAGCTCTGACTTTTATCCTGATCAGAGCGTCAGAGTCAGCGCTGTTGTTGGACTTCCTCTGATGATGTCACCATCTTTCTTTCTTTCTTTCTTTCTCTATCTGTGTGTCTTTGATCCGCCTCTCTAAACCACACAGGCGAGACTGCATGACAGGACCTGATGGTCGACCCACTTTCACAGTCGACGTCGAGGTAAAATTATTCTGCACACAAAAGTTGCAGCAGATTTTCTAGGTCAACTTATCCTCTACATCGTGAAGTCTGCACCTTAAAACATCACATTATATGAATGTAGTTCGTAATCAGGAAACATTGCTGGGAAACTTTCTCAGACAGCTCTCATCGACAGGGTTCTCCTTGTAGTTTAGTGCACTTTTGGTCTGGATCTGTTCAGTCAGGAGCAATCTTAATGCTGCAACCTACAACGATACTTTAGACACCAGAGTTCCTCCATCTTTGTTTTATCGGTTTGTCTCTTTCCTGTTTCAACACAACATAAAGCAGCTCCATAAAGAAATGCTTTTCCCAGTTTGGTGTGGAGGAACTGGACCTCAACCCCATCCAAGACCTCTGGGATGAACTGGAACTAGAGCTGAAATGATTAATCGATTAGTGGATCGACAGAAAATTCATTAGCAACTATTTTGATAATGAACTAATCATTTATGTGATATTTAAAGCCAAACATTTCGCAGTTCCAGCTTCTGAAACGTGAGGATTTGATGCTTTTCTTTGTCATACATGATAATAAACTTAGTACTTGAGGTTTTGGACTGTTTGGTCGGATGACAGAAGAACTTTGAAGACGATTCATTTGGCTCTGGGAAATTATAATGAGCATTTTTCACTAATGCTCTTGTGTTCCCTTAATGGGAGTATATAATGGGAGTACCTGCAGCAGGTTCAACATCTGGTGGAAAGACTGAAAGCAGCAGAGTGGAGGCTCTTAGAGCCAAACATTAACGAACATGGTGACACCATCACATATGGAGGGAATGTTCTACTGTCCACATAGTTTTGTCCACTTCTGGTATTGTACTTTCATTCATGTTGCTATTTGAAGTCTCATGTTCATATTAGAGCAAACTGTGTGAGGAATTCTAAGTGGAGACAGATTTTTACAACATGTACTCAAAATTAAAATACTTTAAAGATGCAGCAGAGCCAGAGATATCGTCTTCTTTATTCCACACATTCTTCTCCTGTCAAAACCTGACACCTACATTACCTGCAATGCACTTCTCCCTCTGACAGTTGGGTGGAATATTCAGGTGTGTTATGCTAGAAGCGGCTAATGTAGCCTGGAGCCTGTAGCCTTCAGCAGAGCTGAGCAGCGGCTGCAGAGGAACTCCACACCAACAGACTGTTTTCAGTTTCAAACTTGTAGTCTTCAACCAACGCTGCCTCAAGTGACATCACTCGAGGACATTTATCAGACTTCACACAGCTTTCTAGTGAGTTTCAGCTCCTTGTTCCCTCTCGGCCTCTCAGAGCGTCATTTTCATTGAAGAAGCTGTAAAAAGCCGCTGAACACTACCTGCTCAGACACAGTTAGAGACTAGCTGGTGAATACAGTGGAGCATTTAGCAGCTAAAGAGCCAGATATTTCCCCAAAAAACAGAGCTAACAGAGAGGGAACACTGGACTCAGATTCATCAGGTGACACAAACACGACTCCACATGAAGGACCAGGTTGCTCTGTAGCTGCTGGAGGTGGAAAGAAGCAGCTGTTAACAAGTTCAACACATGAACTGAAAAGGTGATAATGTGATAATGTTGTGTTTGTTTCTGCTGAATACAGGTGGTGAGTTTAAGGTCATTTATTCTTGCATCTTTTTCTCAAGTTACAGGACACACCATGTGTTTAAGGTTTCAGTTGTGTACTCTGCATCCTACCTGGAGTAGTTTAACAACCGGGAGTTCTTTTTTAAAAATGAATAGAAAGAAGAAGGCCTAATCTATTAATACATAGACTACATGTTCATAGTTATGAAACTTTTCATAGTGCTAGCGGCCCCCTGGTGCTGGGGAAAGGTGAACAAATAATACTCGTCTTTCTATTTATTTGGTTTCACCTGATTTTATTTTCGTTTTCCACTTGTTGTAAGAAACTAATGAAACGAGTGAAAGACGTGTGGAGGATGGAGATCAACTGAAGTGAACAGGAGCAGAGATGAAAAGTGGTTTGAGTTACATTATGACCTCACATAACGTCAGATTCTGCATCACAGTTGCTTTAATGTCGTGTGTCTGATGCAACGTGAGAAACTTCCCTACATGACAACATGTTGGTCATGTCCTGGGGCCCCTGGTCACTCTGGGCCCCTGAATCACTTGGGGTCGCCCCCTCTTTCTTCACCTCTGCTGGAGGGTGTTAGATCTGCTGAGTCGCCTCTGCAGCAGCAGTCATGTGATGCAGGATGCGAGCGGGTTGCAGACTCTGACCTGGTTTACAGTCGTGTTGTGACTCAGGTCGGCCCGGACTGCAGCGTCATCACTAGCATGTCTGTTGTGTGTTTTCAGCCCACACTGCCAGCTCGGCTCTGACCTGGTTTGATTGACGAGTCGATGCTTATCAGGGATCTGAGAGACTTCCTGCTTCCTGCCAGTTCACAGTCTCCAAACATCTCACAGCGGTTTGTCTTTGCTGTCCACTCGTCTTCAAAACGCTTTCAGACTTTTTAAGGAAACATGTTTGATTTTATTTAAAGCCTCAATGAGCTGCAGACAAACAACATGAGACGCAATATAAATATCACCAAAGTGAAAAAGCATCACATAAAAAGATCATTTTAAATCCATCAAACAAAACCAGTAACTCCTGGGATCAAACGAAGGGGCCCAAAGAATCTGAGAACAATTTCAACTAAGGCCCTGTGTTCAGATCTATTGTAGACACAAGTGTTATGCTTTTAGTTTATATGTAAATAAAGGTGACTGACGCACCAAAAACCTGGTCAGTACTTTTAATCCACCTACACAGTTTCCTGTGTGCCCTTTGCTTAGAGTGCAGATCACAGCATGGTGCAGATGCACTATGCTTTATAACACATCGCTCTACCTGTGCATCAGTGTAGAGATTCATTGTGAAGTTAATTGTATTTGGAAGCTCAGTGCTGTAACATATATATACTGTATGTGTGTCCTGCAGTTGTGGACGAAGTACTTGCATCCTTTACTTCGATAAGAGGAGAAATACCACAATGTAAATGTAAAGGGGAGTTTATCCTTGCCACTGCTTGTAAATAATACTACAAGGAGTACGGTCTAGACCTGCTCTGTATGAAAAGAGCCTGAGATAACTTGTGTTAGGATTTGGCTCTGTATAAATAAAACTGAAAGTAAAATGTTCGAGGTTCCTCGTCCACGCTGCACACAGAACATCTATAAACAGATATTCAAATATTTAAAGTTACAGTGTAATCTGTTGTACTTACGGTGTACCAGTACAGTACGCACCAAGCAGGTACAGGGGAACAGTTATGGAACAAGGGGGTAACAATTCGGGATTTTACAAAGAATTTATACTGTAGTTATTTTTTAACTACCGGGTATCTGTTCTATTATTACAGAGTATTTATGACCTACTGAGTAACAATCTGGACGTTTGGAAGACATTTAGAGAGAATGTATGCTGTAGTTATTATTGAACTACTGCGTACCTACTTGGTACGTACAGTACTGGTACACCGTAAGTACAAAAGATTACACTGTAACTCCAGAGTAATTACGCTGTAGCCTACGTTGCAGGCTGTAATCTAAAGCGTTACATATATATATATGTGTATGTGTGTGTGTGTGTGTGCGCACAAAGAATATGTGTAATATGTAAGTTATAATAAAAAAACTTAGGTAGGTAGTGGGAATGAGTAAAATAAGTCAATCCTGCAAGATTTTATTGTACTTCAAGTATCAAAAGTAAAAGTACTCATTATGCAGCAGAATGCCTCCTGTCAGTGTTTTCCTATTACTACTATAATTATAATATTATATTATTATTACTAATGCATTAGTGATGTCGAGGAGCTGATTTGAACTCATTTATAAACTGCTGTGGTGTTTAATGTCTTGTGTATCATGTTTTGTGTGTGAAATGTTAATCAGCAGAGTATCAGTGTAGTAGTCTGATAAATGCAGGGGAGTAGAAGTATGAAGTAGCACTGAATGGAAATACTCAAGATGCTCCAGGTTGAAGTTGACCTCTCAGCATCCAAACACTTTTTTTTTCTGCACAATCTGATTCATAAATTTCCAGCAAATGTTGAATAAAAAGAGCAGAAACAACGAATGTGTACAGAGGAAAGATGATGTCATTTTCCCACAAACTGTTTACCCCCCCCACCCCCACCCACCATGAGAGAGAAGGACTGAAAAAGGGGGTCAGAAGAGTTTCCATAGAGACCAGAGGAGGCAGCTGGTTGTGGTTCAGACGTACGTGATCAGCTTCAATGTTATCATCAGAGGAATGTGTGTCATCCTCAAGCTGAGGTCTGTTTGATCAGGGAGGTGTCGGTCTTTCTAGGACTCTCTGCTGCTAACCCTAACCTGCTGCTGCTGCTGCTGCTGCTGCTGCTGCTGCTGCTGCTGCTGCTGCTGCTGCTGCTGCTGTGCCTGGAAACACCTTCACAAAGGGAGTCGCAGCTGAATGTGAAGCTACAGCAGGGGGTTTCTAAACAAACCAGAGTCTCTGCTGTGGTCTGTGTGAACCACAAAACCTCTGACTGACAGCGGTGAAGGAAGTATTCAGACCCTTTACTGCAGTACAAGTACTAATACACACTGCAGAACTACTCTGCTCCTTGTACTCAGTAACAGTGTACTCAGTAACAGCGTGTGAGTGTACTCAGTAACAGGGTGAGTGTA